>OMKL01122055.1:0-12386 GCA_900302295.1 Parasudis fraserbrunneri
TCCTGTAGGTGTTCTCTCCGTCCTGTCGTTCTTTCCTCCTCCGCCGGTCCTCGTCCTGACGTCTGATGCGTTCCTTCTCCTTCTGCCGCCGCTCCCTCTCCTTGTATTTGTCCCGCACCCTGTCTCGATCGGTGTCCCGCTCCCGGAACTCCTTGCGTCCCTCTTCGTCAGCTCTGTTTGAGGCACAGATAAATTTTTCTTAAGAGTGAATAAAACTTTTTTTTTTTTTTTTTAAGTGAGTGATCTACAAGCAGTTCATCAACTCACTTCCGTCCGCGATCTTCCTTGTTTTCGTGGTTTTGACGCTTCTTCGGGTCAGCGCTCCCCAAGGCTCTGGCGTCTGGCGTCGGCTTCTCTGGTTTCTTGGGCCTCTCCTTGGGTTTCTCTGAAGCGACCGCATCATCCGCTCTGTCAGGTTTACGCAGGAGCTAGACGGTAACAATCACATCAGAAAAAAACTATTATACACGTAACTACATGTTTTCAAAACCTTGTTACAAAGTTTAGTTACATGGTTGGTTCCTGTAGCCTGGCCCTGACTAGACTCATTAAACAAGGACAAACTGTGTCATAGATGAAAAGCATTATTATCATGTTAATAAAGAGACGTACTTCATCATCTTCGTGATTGCCTAGGCTATGCGTAGTCGTATTTTCAGATGGTGCAATACATATAGCCTAAATATATTAAACAAAATGTTGGACATTAATTGAATGATAAGCCGAATTTAGCACTGACATTCAACTTTATAACAATCACCTGGTGCATTGGAACCAAGGAGAGTTGATGCATTTCATTTCAATTTGACATGTTAACCAGACTTTATAAATACTTCACCTATAAACACAAAACTGCTTCATCAGGACAGTCTTATTGAAATCAAGATATTGGCTGAAAAAATTAATGCATAGATTTATCCATAATAGTTATAATTTCACTTGGTCATTTCCTGATTGTAAGCTATAGCTCATGTCTGGCACAAAAAGCCATGCCACAGAACCACCACTAGGGGCAGATTGGCTAACCAAAAGTGAGTGAGTGAGCGAAATCATGGTTAAAAAAAAAATAATAATAAAAGTGCAACAGTCCAGTGAGGTTCTTTGACGTAGCTGACGTAAGGGCGGGGGTCAGTGAGGTTATTTGATGTAGCTGACGTAAGGGCGGGGGTCAGTGAGGTTATTTGATGTAGCTGATGTAAGGGCGGGGGTCAGTGAGGTTCTTTGACGTAGCTGACGTAAGGGCGGGGGTCTGTTGAGTTTTGTTAAAATGATACCTTGAATTTTAGTTGGTTATTGTTCTTCACCAGACACTTGTCATATTGTGGAGAAAGGTTTCTACATTTGTACTACTCTTATGGGGCGACAGTGGCTCAGGAGGTAGAGCCGTCTGGTGATCTGAAGGTTCCCGGTTCGATTCCCGGCTCCTCCTGGAAGCGTGTCGAAGTGTCCTTGAGCAAGACACTTAACCCCTAACTGCTCCCGGCGAGCAGGTTGGCACCTTGCATGGTTGCCTCCGCCGTCGGGGTGTGAATGTGTGAGTGAATGGGTGAATGTCAGGCATAAATTGTAAAGCGCTTTGGATAAAAGCGCTATATAAATGCAGTCCATTTACCATTTACCCTAAAATGGAACGTTAGGACTGTCAACATTCCATCCTCACTGAAACCATGGGGCGCAGCTATATCCATATATAAGGCTTGATGAAAGGGATAATGAAGCTAAAAGATATTGTTCTAAGTGGAGCAAACCTTTTTGATTAGAGCAATCACATGCAAGTTCTCGGTGTCCTGCCCTCCACTCAGCAAGTTAAAAGTCTGGTTGAAGTATCTACAAATCAACCAATCACTATGCTCAGATTATGAGCATGTACCCATTGGGTCAAATGGTAGCCAATATCACAGCTTTCTAGACTGTAGGGACTACAGACTGCCCCTTCTTAGTCGATTCATGGGTTGGTGTGGTCTTAGTCCACCAAGATGACACCTGTCGATTTTTATATTGTTTTTGTGTTCATGCTAAATGAGTGATTTCCTGAAAAATGATAAACACCACGCTGGTAAGCAAGCACTAGATTTGAAGAGATCCTTCTGAATGACTGCATGTAGGAAACAGATTGTTTTACAGATTTGTCAATAAAATCAACAAATGTATTTTGCATCAAAAGGTGACAAGTTTGCATCCCTGCCACTGGGTCAAATGGTAGCCAAGATCCCAGCTTTTAACAACCAAGGTCTAGCTCGCTAGGCAACAGTTCCTCTGCAGTGCCCACCTTGATTTTTGGTTCTTCTTTTGCTTGCTCCTTGTCCTTCTCCAAGGGTTTGTCAGCTTTCCTCAGCTTTTCAGCCTCTTTGCGCTTCCTTCTGTCCTCCTCCCTCCACTTACGACGTTCCTCGTCCCTCAGACGCTTTCGCTCCAGCTCTCTTCTTCTTCTCTCCTCTTTCTTTTCCTCCCGGAGTCTCTGAACATCACATTACCACACAAGTTGTGAGTTCAGCTTTCATTATGTGAAGACACATTCCTTCCACATAAAACGTTTGAGGCTACAATACACATTTACCTGCTTGTTCTTCAGGAAGTCCAGCAGAGGAGTTGTTTTTTTAGCTTTGAGAGGGAAGAGGAGGAATATCATTACTTGAATATGGCTACATTTGGATGGATTCCTTCTTTTGATATTGAATTCAAAGACTTCCATGTTTACATACCTCCAAGTTCCTTTGATTTTGCTTCAATTTCTTCCAACAGAGTCTCTGGAGTAGATGTAAATTTTTCATCGTCTCCGTTATAATACTCCAGGAACTTCTTGTAATCAGGATCTAATAGAACACACCAGTGAAAACAAACTGTATGTGAGGCTGTTATGTTGCATTCACATCATATAGTAATAATAGTCAGAACGACTTGTCAGGTCGGAGTAACGAGTTGGAAGCATTCACACATTTTACCTATGTCGAACCCCGCCCTCTTTTCTTGATCCTGTGTTGACAACTGTGATTGGAGGATCATGAAAAGAGGGCGGAGTTTGAGATCGGTCATTTGAACGTGAATAGTGACGTTCTCCCCCAGACTTCCAATTTCTACTCATGGTGATTATTCTCATATTTGTCACACTTCTAATCAGATTTGTTTGGCCTGCCAAGTGGTCGCAGTTTTGTTCACGAGGATCACGATGGTGGTGTTAAGTTTTCTGATGTGACCCCGGGAACACCACTTGCCAGGCCAAAAAAAATCAAATTGGTTCTTAAGATGCAAACCACCCTGAGATTTTGGAATGTCTGATTACAGAGAGCCACAGGGACCAGATTATTTTCTCTGTGTATTTGATTTATTGGTACATAAAGAGAATTTCACCAAATATTAGCAAAATGGTTCTAAAAAAAATTTGCCTACCCCACCTTTAAGTGGTATAAAATACCTGCCAGTAGTGTAATCGACGCATAACCATTAGTTTACATACAGAGTCCTGTGGTTTGAGTTCTGGTTGGTTTCCGAGCAAACCGGGAAGCTTCAGACAGACAGCAAACGGGGTATCAAAACTAAAAGGTTTTAATACTCACCACAATATGCCAACAAAAGTTTTAACCATCCACAACAGAAAACTGCGGTCTTGTGCATTTCCTATGCTTCAGACCGACATTTCTTGGAACTAGCTCCAGTGTGAACGCATTTACTACTATCACTTATGGTGTGGATTAAAACTTTTTTGTTTTGAGACCCCATTTGCTACCCGTCTGAAGCTTCCTGGCTCACTCGGAACCCGGCCACAACTCCCACCACGGGACTCTGTAAGTAAGCTAATGGTTATGCATCGATTACACTATTGGCAAATATTTCATAGCACTTAAAGATTCAATACAATAAAAATCTTGTTTTTCAATCTCATTGCAGAAGGTATATTGATGTAACATTACCCACAATGTTAGAAATGTTGTTGTGAAAATGATGACTAAAGCCCTTTGATCACTATCCCCTGGATATCAACAGAATCAAACCATTTCAGATATACCATCTGCTTCCCTGAAGAGATTGCATAATCTACTCGGGTTACCCTGATTGGCCCATCAGTCAGTCTGTCAGTTTTCAGTTGTTGTAAAGGATATCAGCTTGCTAGTCCACAAACAAGTAATTAAACTAGTTTGCTAAATTTTTTTCAATTTTAGTGGTTCAAAAACATCCACAGCAATTGTGACAATTTATTTATCACCTGCTAGCACAGGTTAGCCAATGATCTCCCATAGCAACTAATCACACTAGTCCCATGAATTTGTTTACGTTTGAAAGCTTCATGTTTTATGATACTAATTTGACATCTCCTTTGAATTAACAGAGGGCCATGCCCCCTCAACATACTGAGAGTTAGCTGTGCTCAGAGAGGGTGCACTAAAACAGTTATAACAAATCAAATGATACACCTGAAGCTGAAAAAATTACACTCTTGACATTGACATCACGCAATAAGCTTTTTCGGACTGAATTAACATCATTGTACTGGTTCTTTAATGTCAAAAAATCCAAACTATCCCTTTACAAATTTACTATGTTCTCAGTCTTCTAGTTTATGCTTTATGGCTGAAGGTGCAATGTCAAGCACAAACAAAAAAGAGGCATTTAAAATGTGGTAGAATGATATGTTTTAATGAATGAAATATTGTACTCTTTGTACTTGACTGCAAAAAAAAGGTGCCTTTCTACCTGTTGTTTGTTGATATTTCCTCATTGGTGATGTCAAATTTCTTTAGTGGGGGAGATGAAAGCTGATGGGATGGTTTATACAAGTGGTGAGCTCGTAGCTACCACCTCTCCCATATGATGTGAATGCAGCATTACTCTGCAACTTTATGTGAAGTGGTGTGTCTTAAAGGGATATTATAATTGAAAAGAACATTTTCACTTTGCTGAGTGCATACATCCATATCACCTCATATAATTTAAGTGGAGGGCAGTTCAAACTGGAGCTCACAGATCTCACTCAGCTGTTGAAATTTTATCAGGTCCATCACGCTATGCAGGCTTGCATATTGCATGAATCATCATCATCAACCTTTACTTTACCAAGCAAGTTAATTAAGAACAAATTCTTGTTTACAATAACGGCCTAAAATATGAATATGATATATGACAGCAATTGTCTTGGTGAAAAGAAATTAATCTGTTGGGTTTAGCTTATTTCATTATACTTTTATACTATTATTTTAGCGGTACCATCACATCACAATTGAAATGCGTGTTAAGTTTTCAACTCTGTAATCAGTGAGGAAAGATACCCGTTGATAGCTACTCTCAGTTCATGCCTACCTTGTTGAAATCATTGCCATACCTGCATTGTTGATGGCAACATTGTGAATATTCCCAATGATGGTTGCTCTGTGGTTTTGTACTTTGTGAATGTGTGCAGACAGTCACTCCAAAATTGTGAAAACCACTGACTTTTACATAACAAAACCCTTAAAAATCTTCCAAGTGTAAACCAAGCCAAAGGGAAATATCACATGAATATCATTAGTGCAAATAAGTAGAGCATAGTGTCTCTGTTAATGTGTTTACCTTCTTCTATTGTCCCACATTTAGCATCCCTCTTTTTACATCTTTTCTTGGCAACCTTTTGAAAAGGTGCAAACTCCACAATGGCAGGATACTCCTGTCCTGTTAAGGAATAAGGGATGACACAACAGCCAACATGAAGCGATAATTCTGCTGAGAGAAAATACCAAGTCAATTTAAAGATGAGTTACAGTTCTCCATACCTCTGTTATCTATGAACACATAGCCATCAAATCGATCCCGGAAGAGGACAATATCCTCCTGATTTTTGAAATTGATGTATGCCCTTGCAAAGAGGTGGGGGTAGAGGCTACAAAGGAGATAAAAAGTCAGTTAAGTGTCTATGGTTAGTGATATTATCATTTAGACAGTCAGCAGAGTAGTATAGAGAAAATAATATCAAGCCAATATACCTGGTGTCATTGGAGAAAAACTCCAGGTAGTCCATTTCTGGAAGTGGCTGTAATTGCTCCTCCAGTTCCTCCTTGGTTAGACTTGGTGGCAAACGTCTTATCACGATCTAGGCCAATATATAACACGTATGGAGAAGAATAGAGGGTTAAGCGTTAATTTAGACTGGGAAAGTAAAGTGATTAAGCTATTTCCAGAAATGAAGCCACTATTACTAACCTAAATGGTTCACTCTTAAGTTGGGTTGAATGGTTTAGCGTGGCAAAAAATGAATAGCTGTTAGCTAGATAACCATATTAACTATAAAATACTGTCTACTATCAAGCTTGCAACTTGGGTAGCTATATTAGCTAAGCTAAGTTAGCTAGTCTAGCTTGCTTGCTACTGCTAGCAAGTTCCAACGTTAATTAACATTACGTTAACGTTACCTTTGTCATTGCCTCTTTCTTTTCCTTTGGCTTCTCTGTCTTTTCTCCATCTTCGCACTTAATTTCTAATTTTTTGTCCTTTGGGCGAGTGTTTTCCTTGTCTTCTTTCATTTTGTCACCCGATTAAATTAAATTTGCTCCCACACTTATGTGTTTACTAGACACTTCCTTCCTCCTCAGGCAACAGAGGGGGCGCTGTGACCAAAACACGCAGCACTTGGGCCCGGAAGTGAACGAATGACCGTCAACTCGTCAGAAGGGGGACAACATTCGACATTTTGTTAGCTGCTTTAGTAAGCTAGCAAAATAAATCCACGAAGGTAGCCTTAGGGCACCTCGTTTCTAATTGTATTTCGTTTCTGTGGGTGGCTTCAAAAAGTGTTTAACCATGTGGTATGAAATATTGCCAGGGTTCGCTATCATGACCGTCTGCCTAATCATTCCTGGGATTGCAACTGCACAGATCCACAAGTTAACCAACGGGGGAAAGGTGAGGATGATGGTAGAGCTGATGTGATGACTGATGAATGTGTGTTAATTGTAGCATCAGAGGGTTCAGGGTTCTAAACCAGTCCAGGGATGTAGTGGAGTGGAGGATAATTAAACCCAACCAAAAAGTTGGACAGTGTATTGCCATCGTTATGCATCATTCCCAACCCTTCTCGTTTCTGTTTAGGAAAAGAGAATTGCGCGAGTTCCCTGGCAATGGTATCTGATGGAGAGGGACAGGCGAATCTCAGGAACAGGTGTGCACCACCATTCCAAGGTAAGTTAAATATTCAGTCACTTGTCAGTATCTAATGCTCTGAACTGAGGTGCAATGAAAATGTTTAACCATGATCACGTAATCTCTTTTTTTCTCAACAGGGACTTGAGAACATCCACTAAGGATAATGGACTACATTATACTAAAGTTGTTTGTTGTACAGTAAATAAATATGCGTTTAACCAATTGTTTAGTTGTTTGCCTTATTTGGGGGGGGGGGCATGAAGAAATGTCCATCACACTTCCAACACATTTTTGACATGTCACATTTTCATTAGATTAAACCATGACCACAGGAACCCTGGCTGTTGGCACATACTCAAAGAGGTCAGGGCTAAGCAATGGACTTCCCGCAATTGGAGAAAAAAAAAGAATAAAATGTTACAGGTTCTTGATGCCAAATCATCCA
The DNA here is from genome assembly GCA_900302295.1 of Parasudis fraserbrunneri. Lineage (NCBI taxonomy): Eukaryota > Metazoa > Chordata > Actinopteri > Aulopiformes > Chlorophthalmidae > Parasudis > Parasudis fraserbrunneri. The sequence goes on from OMKL01122055.1 coordinate 7,553, forward strand.
TGGCGTTTGTTTGGGAAATTGGCCTTTTGCAGGAGGCTGGTTTGATGACTCAGTGCTCATGTATTCATGTGTGTACTCCTGTGGCCAGTTTGAATTTCTAGACTTACTGGGGAAATCATTTTCTAAACAGTTAAGAGGCTGTTCAGTGGTCAGCTATGCAAGACTGGATGTGTTAGGCAGCTCCCATGTAAGAGAATGAAGCAGGGTGTTGTTTGAAAAGAGTAAGTGTGCTTCATCAGCTGTCCCTTGATGTAAAGGTTGAAAAAAAACAAGGACTACTGAATGCTATTTTAATCTGTCAAAATAGTTTTTGCACCCTGAAATTGGGTCTATGTGTTAAAATGGCTAGTTTCATGAAGTAAAAGGTTTGCACTTGAACCTCAGCAGCATGTGAATGTGTGGCATTTCACATCCAAAGAAATAATATGCAGTTAAACAGTTTGTTTAAACAATGTGTTGCTGTCCGGCGAAACACTTAAGGAGCTCACTGTATATATGCCTAGGTGAACTCTTGCGTCTTTTTATTATAGTCCTAGTCATTGTAGCACACAGCAGGGGTTAGGGCTCAAACACAAGACTTCAGGTTCCCCTGCCCAAAGCGCATTTAGTGGGCCCCTCCAGGGTCAGCTAAGCCCAAGAACACAGCAGACATACCTCTCCTTGGCTTTGGCCGTTCACACAATCCTTCTGAAGCCTCCTTAAACCATGACACCACTGCACTACAAGGGATGTCTTGCTTGGAGGGGCAAGTCAGCAGGCTCTGCCAGGGTCACCACAGTATTAAACCCTCATTTAAAGGCCCCATTTAGAATTTAGAAATTTTGACCATATAAATTAGGGTTGCATTCACATACATTCAGAAAAATGTGCTATTTGGGACCTTCTTACACCATCATTAATAAAAAAAAGAAATGTAGGTCTGTTTTACTCAAATGTCTACAAACATTACCAACCATTGCTATTACAGCCCCAAAATACAGCAAATATAGTCTAAAACTTATATTCATCTGTTGTCTATTGTTAGCTCTTGTATAAAGAGCTCAATCAACTAGAGAATGAAAAAAAAAAAAAAAAAATATATATATACACCTTTTTTTATTTGTTTATTTTTATGGCATGGCGCTGAAGGGGCCAGCTGTCTAGAGCAGTGTGCGTCAGCCAAGCTACTGCTAGCAAATTAGAATCAGCTTTATTTGCCAAGTATGTGTGCATACAAGGCATTTGACTCTGACCTTGCAACTACACTTACACATTTATACTATAGGTGTAAGCTATGTACAGTTGACCAAGAATCATTCTTGTGAGCTGTAAACAGGATACAAATAGTGCAAGAAGTGATGAAGAGATAATTGATAAACATTATGCAACGTTAGTAACGTTTATGCAAGAAAGGTTTGCATCTATAACACTGTATCCTAGCTAAAGATTGCACAGGGAAGCCACACTGTTAAACTTTTGGTGGGGCTACCCATTTGGATCATGGATTGGGCCTTTAACTGGTCAAGTTGGCAGTCATTTCAGCACTAACTGGGGGAGAAGTTGTGTACAGAGATTAGTTATTACATGGTGTTACATGTCCTATCCAATATACTGTATATCACTTCAGAATATCAAGTAAATGAATGCTTCTCTTTTACAATATCCTATGTGTCCCCTGAGAGCAGAGAATTTCAAATAAATATTGGTAGAAAAAAATTACAAGGTTTGAAAGTATTTATTAAATCATTCTGTTCAATTACTCCCATTATAGGGACATTTACAGTAGGAAACATTTAATCAAAAGGTGGAAAGACTGACTCGAGTTCCAAGACTAGTTCCATTTGGTAAATAAGATTGAAAATATAATACAAAAGACAAAATTGGACTATAACCTACTGCCTTGCATTTATACACATTTGACTTGAAAATACAATGCAATATTTATTCACATTGTACATTCCTCTTAAACAAATGTATGATTCCCTTTCCTAAAACCGCCAAAATGCCTCAAATCATTAAAACAATATGAGAAATTGTCTCTGCGAAGGGGTAAGCTGACAGGCCATATTGGAAACGCAAGGTTCATTTCTCCTCTTTGCCCTTAGTTTTCCTGTACACCATTTCCCTGAAGCTCGAGAGGATTTTGCTCTCTCTCTTCCTCCTTTCTTCCTGGTTGAAGGAAGCAAGGGCCCTCTTTTCGTCTGCACTGTAGATCTGGTTTTCCTTTCTCAGACGCACAGCCTCCATACGACGATGTCTGAAGGGGTACAGATGATGATTACATCGATTTGAATCAGTAGGATATGACTGTTTGGTCTGATGGTGGCTCTAGAGGAATGGTCATGGGGTCACCAAAATCAAGAGGCTTCTTCCTCTAGGGGTCATGAATGTGCACGGCAAATAAAAATAAAAATTAGAATGAAAGCTATTCGGGTTATGTGAAAAGTCTGCGGCAGTCAGACACTGTTGTTCGGGGATATAATAATGTACAAAGGCTACTGCTTTAAATACAAGGAGAAAATTATTTTAAATTCTTTGTACTACTTAATGTATGATGAAAGATCTACATGTGTAACAGTCTAGCCTGTCTTTTGAGCATTTGTTTTTGGTATGCAAAAAAATTATCTACAGTTACTTTTAACTTAACTGATGTTTGTATTGTTTGTAACAGCACATTACTTTCAGTGGAAGTGACAAATTCCTTTTACAAAAATAGTGACGACAACGTCATAACAAGTAATTAAAGCAAAACTACAGATATTCCAGTCATAGCATTGTATCACTCACAGTAAAAATATGACCATATAAAACAATAACATAGTCGTACCTGCTACCACTCATCACAAAGCCCGACTTCTCAAACGTTGCAATCTCATCGCTGGTCAACCCAATCTCTCCTCTTCTTGGGATGCGCTTGCCTGCTTTTACATACTCTGCCATAGCCGCACCTTCACCTGGCAACAGCGCATGACCAAAGCTATTGGAGGTTAAAAAAAAGGGACAATTGTAACTGTTAAACACGTAGGTTCAATTAACTTAAATGAATAACACAGTGCAATATATTTCTATTGTCATACACACACACACACATGTATGTTATTGTGCAAGAGTCAAATATACTACTGCCATCAAAGATTTAGCCAATAAACGTCTATGAATACTGGTGGCACGTACCAAACCTCAGATTGTGAAAGGAAGTTCATACAAACAGAGCTGGGATCAATTTACTTTCGATTTAAGCAATTAACGAAGTGGATTTTCTTTCAAATGAAATGATTGAAAAATGGTTGGCATGGGAAGGCTGTCCTCTCGAACTTATTGGCAAATAACTGATAATGAATGCTCTGTCATTTCAGTGTCTATTCCAGTGTATTCCCCTGTATAACTTTGAAGGCGATTTTCTCAAAAACATGGTTGGCAACATTCAATATTCAAAGGAACATAGCTCCCCTGATATTTGGTGTAGTAAATAATACATTTATTTTTTTAACGCTGCCATTCTGTCATGTATAAACCTTTAAATGTGGCTGGGGGTTAGTGTGACTGAAAATGATAGTGCAAGTTGTATGCGAGAGATACCCACTCCAGTGGTTTGTCGTCCTGGGACAGGTGGGTGAGTGGAGCTTCGGGGCCCACTAGTTGGTCATCCATGCAGGTCTTCTCCACCCACATCACGCCATTAGCATCCTCCTCCTCCTCTTCCTCCTCCTCCTCAGATGGTTCACTACTGGAGTCGCTGGACTTCTTACGGTTCTTCTTGGCCTTCTTCTTCTTGGGTTTCTTGGACCTGTGAAGAAAAGAATACCAGGCTTGTTTTGTCTGGGCTTTTGCTGTCAGGGCACCTAGGCTTTGGAATAGCCTGACAAACTCAGTGTCATCTTTTAAATCCCTCCTCAATTCTACTTCCTTTTAAAAAAAGGATTTTTTTTTTAATCATGACATTTTATTGCTCTTTTTAGCCTTTAGTTTTATTTGTTTCTGTAAAGCACTTTGCAACTATGTTTTGAGTAGTGCTACATAAATAACGTTAGTTATTATTGTTATTACTAATTTGTTTAATCGCAATCAGAAAAACACTTTTATTTTTAGACCAATGTACCATGAGGTAATTGAGGTAATTACACTGAACAGAACAAATAGCACAAGACCCCACTAACCAAACAACAACAACAACAAAGTGGAAACAAGGCAAGAGAGCAGGGCTACATGCTAGGCTAAAGGCTAGGGCTACATGACCACCACTACCTAGCCTGTTGCTAGCTGACGTCCGCTCGCTCGACAACAAGATGGATGAGCTGAGAACCAGGATTACACCCCAGCGTGAAATGAGAGAATGCTGTGCTCTTATTTTCATGGAAACCTGGCTTTCGGACAGCATCCCAAACTCTGGGAAAAGACGAGAGGCGGAGGCGTCTGTGTCTACGTGAGTAATAGTTGGTGCTCGGACGTACAGATCATGGAAAGACATTGCTCGCTGACATTGAACTTTTGATGGTGAAATGCAGACCCTTTTATCTGCCAAGGGAGTTCAGTGCAGTGTTTATACTGGCTGTTTACATTCCGCCACGGGCAGACTCCACAACAGCACTGGGGCTGCTGCATGACGTCCTCAGTAAACAAGAGACTGCGCACCCGGATGCTGCGTTTGTGGTAGCTGGGGATTTTAACCACCGCAACCTAAAGAGTGTCCTCCCGAAATACCACAAACACATTGACTTTCCTACAAGGGAGAATAACACCCTGGACCAGGTCTACAGCAATGTGAAGGGAGCATACAGGGCTGTGCCCAGGCCACACTTTGGACTATCTGACCACATCGCAGCGTTTCTCTATCCAGCGTACAGACAACACCTCA
>OMKL01122146.1:3268-14936 GCA_900302295.1 Parasudis fraserbrunneri
AATGGCTCTTTTGGGAGTGGGTCCTACTGTCCAACTAGCTGCTTGCATCATGTGCATGTAGTTTCTTGTGTCATGAAATAGATAATGCTATCTTGCAAGCTAAAATGGGACTATAATCGCAACTGTGTTGTGAGATTGTTATTGGATCATTGTCTCTGAAATTCCAGTTTACAGCTGTCATACAATGTATTTCGACTGTGTGATAAAAGCAGACTACGCGGATACTCAATATTCGTCAATTGTCTGATGCGTGTTTTTGCTCCAGATCACTTACATTCTGCTGGCCACTACGTTGGCCTTTAGCGTGGGCGACTCGAGTTCGTCTCCCCGGCCAACCCATAATTATTATCTCTTTGTGTAAGCGTTTTGTCTCAAGTGATGATATACAATTCTTATTTTGAGCTAATTTATTGTTACCACTGCCTCTCCTGTCTTAAATTAATCCCCTCTCCCTGTTGTACAACATATTCTGCTCTGACAACTAAGCTGAAAGGTGACCATTGTGATGGTAAAGTTGGGAAGTGGTCTAAAAAGGTGCTAGTTCAAGATAAACACATTTTAAGTTAACATCTGCATAAAAATGTTAAATTTTTTTTCAGTAAATTATCCAGATTTGGTTATTGTGTAAGTGAGAGGTAGCCTATGCTATGCACTTAGTTTTCACTTTCTAATGAGTAGTATGTTTTGCAATCATGTCACTACATTTTGTAATAGCCTATATGTTATAATTTTGTATTGCATTGCAGATTATAAAAAACAAATTATGAAGCAGTTTGAACTACTTTTTCCAAGTACTTTTTCCAAGGAACAATTGAGGGTAGTTTTGCTGTAGTTCAACTTCTTCCAGTGTGAAGTACTTGGTAGCTTGTAAAACTATGCTTTCAGAGTAGATTCCCCAACACTGGATTTGTATACCTATAACTACATCTTTTCCAAATGGTCCTCTTTTAGTGGTGGAAGGAATGAATCCCCTGCAAGTTACAAGGTCCAAAGAAAACAAGTTAATTCCTGCACACACAGGATCGCCTCTGCATTGAATTATTTGTCGACATTTCAGTTACAACATCTTTATCAAGACATCAACGTCAACCAGTGACTTTGACATCGCTATATTAAGCACCCCAGGTGACCCAGTGGAACTGCTACAAGGTGAACTCAAATCCTCAGCTCAGCTTAGCTCAGGTCGATGTGCTTTGGTCCAGCAGTGTCAAAACCAGATCTGGATCAATACTGAATGTTGTATCTCTCCAACATGGCCGGGGGTGGGAAGGGCTTTTGATGTATCTTATAGGGTTGGGAATGATGAAACAACTACTTGAATGTATTGGAAAACTATATAAATACAAATAGTTGGTAAGTCTAGGTTCAAGAAAAAAAGCACTTCATTTCCACTCACTAATCATTCGGCAAGGCAAGGCAAGTTTATTTATATAGCACATTTTCATACACAGTGGCAATTCAAAGTGTTTTACTTCAAATTGATTTAAAAATTAAAGCACATAGAAAAATAACATGATTTTAGAAAGTATAAAAAGTATAAAAGGCATGAAAATAATAAAATAAATCACAATAAAACCCAGCAGCAATTAAAAGGCAGAGGTAAACATAAAAGTCTAGCCTATTTTTAAAATGAGTCAAACACACACAAGGAGGGGAGGGCTGAGCTTTTACTTCTGGTTACTCCGTTACATGGCAAGACAGAGTGGGAAGCTGATTGAGAGAGATGATCAAGGTATCAAGAAATTCAAATTACCCACTCATTGTTGTTCTTCTAAATTGAGTGAGGGTAAAGTTAAGCATCATTATGAGGTCTGGCTCTACCAAATTGGCACCTTTCACAGCCGATGTTTCAGAGCAGAGATCGAATTGGCCAGCTACATAGAGAGAATTAATCAGTTATGCCTCAGTCTGGTGAATGAGTTTAATGTTGCTTTGCAATGGAATTCCCCTTTAAGCCTGACAGACTGAGAGATGTACTGTTTCAAGTCAAATCAAATGTATTTGTATAGCCCAAAATCGCAATACTTGTCTCAATGGGCTTCACAGGCCCACACAGATACAACCCCCCCTGGCTAAACTCCCAAGGAAGATAAGGAAAATCTCCCACAAGAAAGAAAACCTTAATAGGGAAAATAGGGAAGAAACCTTAGATGGGCAATTTAATGGAAGATCCCCCCAACACCAGACGTGCAATAGGTGTTGAAGTGGGGAACAAATTAGTTAGTAGTAATAGTAATGATAATCTAGAGTATAATAAAAGAGTAATAGTGGTGTGGAACAAAACAGGGAAAATCATAGAAAGGTACAATAGGTAAGCAAAAACAATGGGGCAAAACAGCGTCAGTGGAGATAGTATCAATGATGTCAAACAATTAATCACCCAGAGTGATCATATATTAAGGAGGCCATCCAGAGTGATCCACTTTGACCACAGTGTCATTATTCCAATTAAGCTGTTTGCATGATTTTATAAAAGTGTTGTGAAGTTATGTTCATTAGCAAGAGGGAATGTGAGTTTTGCTTAGAAATATGAACTCATTAGTTATCAGCCTCTAATTGATAGATGAAAAAAAGTTTTAGGGAGGGCAGGTTATCACGACTTGATGACCTAATGCAGATCCCTGTGGTTTGATTATTTCCCGCTCTGTGTTTACCACAGCTCAGGAGGTTTTGTGTATAAATATCCGTTCTATACATTATTCTATTCATGTGGATCCAAACTGCAGAGATGGCTTTCACTGTAGCATGCCTGCAAATGTAACCACCCCGTGCACCTTGCCCTTTTGGATGAGGATACTCAGCAATAATTAGTGGGAATGGGTGGTCTTGGATTTCAGCATGCAGAGTGGAGAAAATACTAAGTAGAATGGGAACAGCAGTGCGTAAACCGGCTGAGTGCCTTCACATTGTATTCTCACAGTTGGCCCGACTCGTTATCCAAATGATGATGCTAAATGCGTGTAATTCCTTCCACGAACAGAGCAGATTATATCAATTTACCCACATGAGGCGTGCATATTTGCGCACAGACTTTGAGAAGGCACACGCCACATCCCAGAAATGATTATACATCCCAGAAAGTCTCTGTCCTACCGCCTTCGGATGGTGATAGGGATTTTATCAAACGATTGCCTTTTGCGTCCTATGAGTGGTGGGCTAGGGGTCTTTGTAAGAATTAAATTATTACCATATCACATTATCGAGGCTCTTGCCCATGTCAAACTTTAGTGATCCAGGCCAACTGGATCAATGCCCTTACTTCTAAAACAAAACAGGAACAGCTGGCAAGTGCTCATTAATAATAATGTTGTATAATTTTTGCGAGCGTTTACTGTTCCCTGTCCCAGGCACCATGCTTAACATGACCACAGTTGGAGAAATGCGACTATGTTGTATACATGTCTCTATAATGAGACTATGATCGCAATAAACCACATATGTTACTGCAATTATACTGACTGCGATTAAGAGCATACTTGCATTAACATAATCAGAGTATGATGTTTACAGGGCTTGTGCCATACTCGCATTATTGTCTTAATGGCATTACAATCGTATTATTGCTGTGTATGTAAATGTAGCATCTTGTTAATGTTGAATGATCCACTGCCTGATCCAATATGTTTCATTTGGGCTGTTTTGGCTCAACTGTGTGAATTTCATACATGTGCTAGTCTTCCAGGCTGAAAAAACGGGGGGGAACCAATTCTCAGCAGGCATGCAAAAATAGTGTAACACTGGCACTGCCCGGCCTTGTTGTAGTCATATATTACAATAACAAAACCCATATGCTCCAAATGCTGCAAGCAAAGTGTTTAACGCAGGGCCCCAGTCAAGAGCTTCACAGCGGGCCGAAAAGGCAGAGCGGATTTTGGCTCTCGCGTGCGCGAGTTATGACGCTGTTTTCAAGATGATGCACGTTACACTTTGTCACGTTACATGCGTGTAACTGTGCTACGAGAGACGCCAGTTCATCAAAATGTGGATGCCTTTAGCCACCTATATCATTATCTCATTGTATACTTGCATAAGAAACTCAGTACTTAATTGTTATGCTACATTTCTGTGCACTGCCCTAACTCTCCAGAAAGTTGTCCAATATCCTATCCTCCACAATGCTGCATTACACGCATTTATAGTAATTTCTCTATAGCCTATTGGGAAGAGAAGAGCAGACAATTGCAGTAGAGACCTACCGATCTTTTCCAAGCTCTGTGTCTTGGGGAAAGTGCTTGCCCATACAATATAACAGTAAGTAAGGTATGGGTATATTAGGCTGTAGTATAAAGTTAAAAGACAAGGGGAATGTAATAAAGCACTAATTTCTGTTGCAAACAAAACTAATATGTTATGAACATGCTACAAGTTTAATCTAGATAAGAGACAAATACTGACAGTATACTGCACTTGTTAATCAGATCTATTACTTCCACATAAAAGTGCTGCTTTTGCTGTTCCCTCATCTATGTTTCTGCAATATCTGCTTGCACATCAACAACCGTTTTCTTATTGCATCAGTCATAGGCATTGATATCATCCCTAAATCATAACATACATTGGCTTATCATTATTTCTGCTGTTCTTATTTAATCTGAATAATAATGTGTTGCACATTTGTCTTGCCAGCTCGTGTACTGATTCATATGAATAGCCCTACATATGTTTGACGAGTGATGTCATTGCTGCCTGTCAGATTTAATCATTTCATCAATCATCAGTGTACCATATAGGGGAAATATCTCTAATGATAATATAATCATGCCATTTGGGACAATCAGCATTGTTTTAATTGTGTTCAGCTCCGTACAACTGCCTACCACCATGTTTTTTTTTTCAAACACAGCAATTAACACTATCTCCTTTATATGGACATTGTGTCCGAAGATTTGTCTCCATATAGTCCACTTTAATTACATGCGGGTGGAGATATGCACTCCACTGAGAGCCCTCCTCTAGTTAGTGTCTGTGCCAATTGTGATCAGCTGTATCCCAGATGATGATCCAGTTTTAACTTGCAGCCAGTGTTGGAAAGTAATTGCTTGACTTAACATGATGCACTAGCAAAACAAACTTTTCAAACAATGTATGCGTTCTGCCGACAGTTTTTATACAGGCCAAATACAATGGTGGCCAATAGGAAAGGTGTCTGTGTTTTCCCCAAAAAGTAGGCGTGGCCGCAAAAACAGCATAAGTACCCGGATGTGTCGGTTTGATATATAGGTTCTATTTTGACGTTTTGGGACAAACAAAACTGTCAAGGACATTATGTCTTCCTGATTAAGGTATTGAATATAGGGTTAGGCCAAGGAGGGAAAATGAAAGAGATATTTATATAATATTGTGTCATATCCTGTGAAAATTTGGCATGCGCAGTTGAAATCTGTCTACAATTCCATGTAATTCCACCATGCAATTCCACCGGTGCATTTTAAGCATGCGCCGTACCCCCATCTCCCATTGCGCAAGGAAAAGGAGTGGTTTAGGTTAGGGTTAGGTTCAGGTCGTGGGTAGAAAAGGTTACATTTAGGCAAATACAACCAGCTGGTTAAATCTATATTTTGAACTAAATGTCAACTGTGTGAAGTTTTAAAAATGTCAGTATGTATCATTTGAATTTTACGTTAATATTTGGCAGTAATTAATAGCTGACACACTTGATGATATTTAAAACATGAGAATGCCCCGAAGATATTAAATGATTAGGCTGCTTATGAAAGTCTTTATATTTGGGAGCATTTTGGGAGCATTTTGGCATATATAAAATGTATTGAATATTTTTGGGGAAACTCCATATTTCGTCCAGCCCTATAGGTGAGATGTTTCTTCAATCAGCTATCATGTAATTATGACATTACCTCTAAATTCTTGATTCTAATTATATTTAAATGAATGTGGCTAGCTAAAACATGTATTCATAAAATATAATTCTATAATCAACCTCTGATCAAAATGCGGTTAGGCAAATGTCATCCAAATGTCTTTTATAACAATGCCTTGCTCTACAGTTGCAGATCTGATAAAGGGGTTTTCAGAGTGATGAATAGTTTTTGTTAGATAAGACTAATGACATTTTCACTGGCAGGCTGGATAACAATTTGTATTATAGGCATGGACTCAGGGTTGATTATTCAAAATAATGAAAGAAATCCAAGCAGTGTTCTGACACAGGTTTCCTTTGAAGCACAGGGTTCATTAGTTTCATATAATTTCCAGAGTTGTTCTAACCTCCAAAATGAGTTAGGCCTACTCGCTGTACACTCAAAATAATGCAAGCAGTCTCAGCAACACCATAGCCTCATTTAGAATTTTGAAACAACCTGTGAGACTACCAGGCTAAATTATTACTGTGGGGCGAGGCCCATAGATACAACCGCACAAGCACTTCATAGGTGCTTGTTAGGGTGTGCATTTGTTGAGTGTGTTGATGGCTAATCTGGTGTTGAGTGATCGAGTGTATGTGTGCGTAAACCAACCAACGAACAAAACAATCCACAGAGCTGAGTGACTAGAGGTGCTCCTTCCTAGCACCTGAAAATCACAATGTTGTCTACTTATGACAGCAATGGACATTCTCAGTGCCTTTCTTACTTTATGATTTATTTCTTGTATGGCTCTTAAAGGAAAAGGCCACTCTGAGATACTTTTACACTGTAATGCCTTTCGTGATCTGGAAATATTTTATGACAGTACATTTTGTCACTATGTCAAGATTTTTACATGAAAATACAATCATCACATTTATATTTATTCTATTTATTATTATTGATACATAACCTGTATGAACCATATTTCATATTTCCATATTTCCTTCAGTGGTTTAATAAAGTTCATATCTATTGATTCACCTTTTTTTGTATTCTATTAATAGCAAAATCCCAAAGAATCCAATATCTTTTTCCTGTGATCTCACACAATCCAATCAATAGTTGTGAGTATTAAGTCTCTTCCAAGGTTAGAAACCAGAGAATCAGTCAGGGCTGTAGTCTGTGGTGTCAAAGAGACAAAACCTGAAGCTATCAATTGATTTAAATTCGATTTTAGATTTGATTTCTTTGCACAATGGAACAAAGAAAGAACAAAGTAACAAATGAAACAGATTGTGCAGGTGAGATTAAAAACCCCTTGAGGCTAATAAAGGTACAGTATCTCAACCAAATAAACAACGACACAATAAGAAGACAAAGTCATTATACAATAAGCCACAGTAAATAAAACAAGGATATAATAAAAAAATAAGTATTACAGTAGAACAAACTAAATGTGTCTTAATGTAACTATTTAGTTACTATTTAATGTGTGTGTGTGTGTGTGTGTGTGTGTGTGTGTGTGTGGTGTGTGTGTGTGTGTCTGTCTGTACAGTCATCTGCTTGCAAGAGTGTTAACAACAAAGAGAACTAGATCCGATGGTGTTGTATTACAGATGCTTGACCATGAGATTTCTCCCCCATGCAGTAGTGCCACCAAGTCAAATATGAATAGGCCTGCGCTTCCCCAAGAAGAGGGTGAAAAGACGTTGTTTTCCCCTGACTACCAAGGACCAGATGAAATCTTGTTCACTATTGTTCTAAGGGCGATTTCAATAGAATGCTGAGAGAATACATTTCCATGTTTCGATGTATTTTCTCTTTATGGTCATATGAGTATTCATACATTCATGTGACATCACTGCAGCACAATATTCTGATGCCCAGGTCGTCCTGCATTATTACCAGCGTTGCCAGGCATTCAATGATTATCGCATTTGCGCGGTAATTTAGCCCTCTGTAAGCAATAATGCCAAAAGCCCCATTTATCTAATTTGAATTCATTCAGTACTCATGTAGGCCTAAGGTGATATCCAAATCTCATTGTTGAGAATTACTTTTTTCCAATAAAGATACACAGTATATCACAATATGTGCTTCGGTTTGGAAAATCATGTGACAGATAATCCAATCAATGCTAACCGTATAGGACTAGTGCATGGTAACGGGAAGTGTGAAACTGTAACTTTCAAGTAACAATATCATATACTAGAAATTATTAGAAGTCTGACAAAAGTGTTATCATGCATTTAGGTAATAACTTAAAGTGTGTGATGCACAATAAAAATGGAAATAAATGGACTGCATTTATATAGCGCTTTTATCCAAAGCGCTTTACAACTTTTGCCTCACATTCACCCATTTACGGCAGAGGCAACCATGCAAGGTGCCAACCTGCTTGTCGGAAGCAGTTAGGGGTTAAGTGTCTTGCTCAAGCACACTTCGACACACTGCCAGGAGGAGCCGGGGATCGAACCGGGAACCTTTAGGTTACCAGACGATGGCTCTACCTCCTGAGCCACTGTTGCCCCACAACACAAAAATGCAATGGCATTTTTCTTTTCTTGGTGCCTTATTAGCCAAGAATAACATTGATTCTATGAGCAGTGTAGGACATGTATTATTAAAATCAAATGATTCGTATTGTGGTCAACTGAGGTGCTGCACACAAACATCACATTTAAAGGAGAAGGCTGGTGTTTTATTTCCAGAAGCCATAGAACTCCATTGTTTTCCAAAAAACCTGAAAACAAAGTCAAGTGTAAAATTGTAGATCGTAGAATTCAAGAGAGTGAATGTTTTGAAGTGTAGCCAATACAATGCTAGATTAATGTGTTACAGCTGACAACGGATGAGAATGTTGGTAAAGCAGTGCATTGATCTGCCTACCCCCCTTGGTCGATTTGCAAATGAAGCAAAACAACACCGCTGGCAATACCAGAGCCAATGGCACACACGTAATGTAAGAAGCTTTCGGGTAGCATTGGGATACAGTGGAGACAGACATCCACCTCAGCCTAAGCAATTTGCAATTGAAAAGGCAATGGGAAAGGTGTGGAGTACCCTATAAACATTTGTATGGTAGTGAAGAGTAGACAGAGGTGTGTGTGTGTGTGTGTAGGCAGAAATGGTGGCAGCATTGTTGGCAGATATGCTGCTGCATACTATCTTGTCTTCAACATCATTTAAATATTTTTATGAGTTGGACCCATGGGGAAGGCATAAGTTTGTGGAAGGCAGTGCCTCAGTAGGCCCTATTTATGGAGATACCCGACATTGCTTACTGTATTCAGTGGTTGGCATTATGTCTGGCAGGCATGGTTTTGCCCAAATATGATCAATGGGAATAACATGCATCTACTATTATGTTGTGGTTATCCTTCTCTGAGTAGCAGCTGTCTATATCTCGTTTTCCCCCCCCACACCTAATTCGCTAACACATTGTGCACAGCAGAACTTCAGTCTGACATATGAACATGTCCAGCCTATTTGTTTTTGCATTATTAGTGGGACTGATTGTTTCTGAGAATAATGTGAAGACATGCAGGTCTGTGCATCCTGCGTCCTAATGTATTGAGACAAGGTGACTGCAAGGCAGCCGTCAGCAAGGAAACATCGGCACCTCGCTTCACCGACCCCACCACGATCACGGCATTTTCATATTGTTCCTAAATAAACACACTTCACATCAAGGCTCTGACAATAATGTCAGATTGCACCAGCAGATATTAACCTCGCTTTTTTGGGTTAACTATATTAGTTGATAAACCAGTGGTTCTCAGACATTCTGCTGCTAGTTGGAAAACACTGCTCTCTGTTAGCATTATGTCCCTCCCCTCCCAGTCTGGTTTGAGAAGAGACACAAACAGCCTTGGGCTAAAAAGTTATGATTTGCTTTCATGATTGTGTATGCAAAATATAATTATGGCTGACGTCGATGGTGCCAGATCCACACTATACTATCAGAAGCTAAGAAAGGTGGCGCTTTTGTTAGTTTAAAAAAATTTAAATGCAAAGTTCTTTCTTTTAAACAACAAATATATTTTTCATAGAAAGAGACAATACAGTGTACATAGAGAATTAATGCTGACACTAAATAAAGGCGTTTCCATTTCTGTTGAACTGCTACTAACAATTAACCCCCCCTGCAGCAATCTAGCCTAGCTTAGCACACTGAAGTTAGCTTAGCTGGCATGTTCCTGTATGCGAGCAACATAACCACTCAGCCACGGTCACTAACTTTTCTATGTAGTCTATAGGTTTGCAGTTAAATTACTTTGCTAAATGGGCAATCCTCGAAACAGACCTTGTACTTATCCAAAACGGAAACACACAAAACTGGTGGCTTTATCCTGCACAATCCAAGGACAGATGCACAACTCAGAAACAGAGTGGAAACACATAAAACTGGTAACGTTATCCTGCACAATTCAAGAACAGATGCAGACTCCACTAATGCAGCCTGCCTCTACCCCTTAGCCTCAATAGGCCCCGCTCCCTTCTTATCTAATGTCTAATGCCGCATTCCATACTGGGAAATCAGACCTTCCGCGTTCCCAAACTCAGGGCAACAGCACAACCCCCGACTTCACAAAGTTTGACGTCATTCCCAGCTCTGAGTTCTGCCTTCCAAGGTAAATGGAACGCACCAACAGTCCTGGCCCCCTTTGCTTGTGGACCCATTTTTTTTGCTGAGATTTTTGTCGACGCTGAAGATTTTCACGTTTGACAAGATGTGTTTCTCACGCATCTAAAGAGAGCGAGAGAGTCACAATGTGGACAGTTCACTTGGTCCATAATGGAGACTGAACTGGACACTGTCTTTGTGGACACATAGAGCTCTTTTTTGACCTTTTCCATCCAAATGAGCTTTATATTTGGAGCTTTCCAAATGAGGGTGCTTGATTGTATAGTGCTAACAGTCATGAGCCATAAAATGAGTCTGTGTCCCTGTAAAATTACTCTGAGTACCGTCTCAACGTCCACAAAGTTATTTTGCAGTTCATTTCCATTGGGCCAGCTCCAAGATTTCTCTTTTGATGACATCATCATAGAGCCTTGCATCACTCCATCACTGTATGAAATCTGCCCGAGGCCTTCAGAATCAACAATGAGGGCGTCTGTGCACTGTAGATGAACGGGCACATACAGTTGATAGATAATTGCGACAGCCAATCAGATCATGAGTTGTTGACAGTAAGGCCTTCTAGCTGTGATTGGATACCCACTTGTGCGAGCTGGCAGTGCTATGCAGATCAACTGAGCCACACCCGGGGACCGTTAGCAGAGAAATATAATATATCTACTCGCTTTTTTTAACCCACAATGGCCGAAGGAGGGCAAAACATTGATTTGGTTGCAGAAATACTTTCAAGGCCATTTTCAAGACAGACATTTCAAGAGAAGCTAGAGCTCGTGAGACGAGGACGGCCGACCCCGGAGCTAGTTAACCTGTCCCAGGTGGGGAAAGGGTTTGTCCGCCACTTCCAATCAAGCACCTACAAGCGGTACGCCTGGCTTACGGCTTCCGATGGGCGCTGCAAATTATTCTACTGGGAGTGCCTTTTGTTTGCAACGGATCGACTTGGTGTGTGGAGCTACACTGGATTTGCGAACTTAAATTGTTTAACAAAGGCAGCAACGAGACACCAAAGCACGACTGGACACTTGCAAGCTACGGTGCTTTTAAAAACTTCCGGGGACACCCGAGTGGACACACAGCTCAACGAGCAGGTGCGCAGGGAAAGAGAACTGCACAATGAAAGCGTAAGTGTGTTTCTGTATACTATTTCTCTAGTCGTGGTGTCATAAATGATGGTATTGTAAAAAGTATTTATTGAAGTCGGACTAAGTAGGACATCACT
>OMKL01122282.1:5542-16319 GCA_900302295.1 Parasudis fraserbrunneri
TGATTGTAGGTACCTACAATCATAATACTGTTCAGACAGTATTATGATTGTAGGTACCTACAATCATAATACTGTCTGAACAGTATTATGATTGTAGGTACCTACAATCATAATACTGTTCAGACAGCACAATATTGATGTAAATAAGAGATCTGCTGAAAAAAAAAAACTGCATAGGTTTATAAAATCGAAGCGTGGGCCAGGTTTTGTCAACAAAGAAAAGAGATGATGGAATAACAACTACGCGTCTGGTAGCGCAGTGTTGTTGGAGTAAGACACCATGACTCAATGAGACCTTCTGATGGCAGGCGGTCATCAGAAAACAGTTATTGCAGCTTTAAACTTTTAATCCCAGTCATGTGCATTCATCAACACCAGAGCCACTACAATCTTTTTTTTTTTTTTTCAATAATTGAGTATGACATTCCTTTTCATAATCATAATCTTTCAAGAATGGATCATTCAAGTATCGGATACAATTAATTTGCCTTGCCAGCATCCCCTAAAACTGATTCATCTCTGCTTTGGTGATAGAAGGTTGTGTGGTTGATGGTGACTGTAGCTTACATTGTTTTACGGCAAGAGGAGGTCCTGCTTACATCTATTGTATTAGCCGGACATATTTCTTAGGCAACATGATCCATATAGGCTAAGCTCCATCTCATCCCACTCGCTCAGATATGAAATTGTGATGGGTGTGGAAAAATGTACCATACCCATACTGTAGCCTACTATGCACTCAACAATGCACACTGATTAGACTAAAGGGTCCATAAGAGAATGGCAATTGTACAATTAAGACTAAAATACCACCCTAAATGAATATTGCAATAAGAGCAGACACATACTGTATACACATAGTTGTTTACATTATTACATACATCATAATTAACTTCCATAAATCCACACTGGCTGTCCGGTTGAACAAGGCTTTTATTATTAATATTAATATTAATATTATTAACTTATTATTCATTTTTCTTCACCCCCGAATTCCGCTACCAGCCCCATTGTTCTACAGTCCTTGGTCCCGCCTTAATAGCATGACTTTGAAAATGACCAAATGACTTGTCGGAATGAATTTAGTTTGTTTATACAATGAGGAATTGTCAAATATTAATTCCACGAGGCAGATCACAGACAATTAACTTCCGCATTTGATATTCCTTGCAGCTATTTCAAAGTTCAAGCTGCATATGAACTTTATATGACATGCTTTCTAATGTTGATTAATAACATAACTGCACTCTTTTGCCTTAATAATTATTAATATAACTCCAAATAATACACTGAGGCTGTCAGGTTGGGAACCCATAGGTTGATACATATTTTTCCTTGTTTCATTTAGCCCTAGTTATTGAAATATAACCAATGCGTTTTGACTGGTAGCTGACGTTATGCCTTACAAACAAGTCCAGTTTCCAGACAGTGTGCCTCTATCCACGGGATAGAAAATGCCTTATTTTCGGGGGGAAATATGAATCCCTACTCATTAGTAAGATGTCTTAAATCTCTGCAAATTTATTTTGGTTGGATGATTACAGACTTGTAATGTGTTTCAGGAAAGCTGCTTTCTATGTGGCAAATTTCATTTGTAAAGAAAGACAAAGCACTTTGTGCTTGAGTTTATGCAATAAATGTTAGGTTATACACCATTACAACTGTACATATGCAGTGTCATAGTGTCATAGGTCGATGTGGGCAGGGCACCTTGAGTGCATGACACTAAAATAAAAAGAAATCAAATCAAATATTAACAGAATAACATGAACAGATCATGCGCTTATGACAGGGCTGGTTGCGTCATTAGTTCTAAATGAACTCATATGAATTAATAGATTCACATCATACTGTACCTCATACACATTCTGTGGAGGGGTCAACACTTGTGGAATCACTGTGCTCCCTTGAGGTAAGTGATTGCCAACGATGAACACTTGCTAAATAAAATGAAACAAACAACAGACAAAAATATAAATGTACAGTATGTGTTTCATTCCTCCTCTCTTGGAAGTATTAATAAAATTGCCTCCATTACAGATTCACAGCATTTGGATAGCTTTGGATCACAACACGTACTGTACTGAGCACATGAATAAACATGTAAGTACAACATTCGGGTAAAATAGGAAGCAAGTCGGCCTATTTAGTTATTTGAAGTACTATGATGACATGTTAAACCATTGTTCTTCTACCATGTGTTCGTGAGGCTTTGTGAAACTCACCTCAGGCTGAGGGGTAGAGTTGCAGGTCGCTTTGCAGGCAAATGCTGAGACACAGATGGAAATGATAAACTCCACCAAAGAGAAAATGGCCAGGACACCTGAAATTCCCTGGGATCTCACCTGAATACAGACACAAACAGGCATTTGTATCATTCTGCTGCCAGTTAGTGGAAATTGTTTAAGGAGCCATTTTGTCATACATGTGAGCTTTGCTCATTTCTCTACTTTGTGTGATTGTAAGCCAGGACTCTCAGCAATCTTGGTAATCTTACAGTAGGTGTCACACTGATCACTATTACACTTGTGACTTATAGCAAATAAAAAAGCACATCTTAAATCAAGTGTTGGAATCATCCATATCCATATCTATCCATAGAATGAACTGTTCAACTACTGTGGCAAAAAAGAACAAATACAAATACAAATACAAGACATTACAATATCAAGTATGGAGTCAACATATCCAAGTGTCCTGATTATACAATAATTGAATTACAGCGGTTGGTTTTCAAGAAACGCAAAAACAATTCTCATGTCTTACTCTGAGTGTTTCTGCAAGATTTTCACATTGATAGTAGTCAGTCTGATACCAGTCACAATACCAGTAGAACATCACACCGGCGGCATCGAGAGAATACAAAATGACACCGGTGCATGCGGCCATGGCAGCGACAATATTCATTCCCAGGGAGCCATTCACCTGAAACAGAGAAACCACACTATCATGGTGGTACTGATATCACACATCGTCACAAGCACGATTCCGTGAACACGTGATGAGCCAGAATTACCGACGCTCGCTTACTGTTAACAGAATGTAATGCTATTTCTGCTGAATATGATATCCTGTGGGACAACGAATCAAGACTTCTTCTTCTTCTCAGAAGCTGAGAAGATCTGTTTTGTCGGGCCAGATTTACAACGCTATTTGCGTTTCATTTCGGGCGCGGATGACGCACTTTGGAGGTACTGTGTAACGCATGGTATCGATTAAAGGGTCTTTAATCTGATATGTTTAGAAGTGTGGTGGAACTTAAGCATCATACATCCAGAGCATGGCAGTTTGTTTGTTTGTTTGTTTGTTTGTTTGTTTTTTATGGATTTTCAAAGTGTCAGATACACTGTGTATCTGCAGTGATGATGAATTGACAGAAATACTTCCTCAATAGTGGAGAAAAGAATATTGCAACACGTATTTAGTCATATCAAGATAATGCTGATATATTATCCACACATGCGAAAACCAGTGTTATGGCTGATTAAAGTCAGACAAACTAAGTACAGTACTAACCAGACACCTGTTGTTCTTATTGGCAGCAGCCACCGTCAGAGAGCCAGCAATGATGTACTAGGAGAGAACCAAGGAGAGAGAACCATTCAGTCATCAAATGTTTAAGATCGAGCCGCCATTTTGAGAAAATGGACAAGACAAGGATCACCTATTGTCTACTGAGCAGTGATTGGTCAGTTGTTATTATCTTTGTCGATTGTGGCTGCAATTCTGAATGGTGTGTTTCAATAGGGAGGGTTCTTTTAGAAATAGTACATTTTTCACATTTTCTCATAACAATGCAAAACACAAGAAAAGGCAATTTCTACAATAGAGGACCTTTAAAGCAACCACTAGGAACTTTAATTTTGTGCTGATTTTGACGGCCCTTATGGACAAAAGTGTAGGTTTTTCCCGGAATGAAGACTACATTTCCCATGAGGAAAAGGCTCTTCTGGTCTGCGTGCCGTGAATCATTTCGTCTGCCGTCATGGGGAATCTGACCCGGACACAGGCGTTTAGAATCACTATATAGAAACAGCTTATCTTCTCGCTGGTGGCCTCGTTTGCTTATGTAGGTCATACAGAGGCATCAGTATTAAATTTAGACTGTTACATAATCAGTTATAAACTCCTAGTAGCTGCTTTATGATTGATTGTAATTTCCGTGTGCACACTGCAATTGGTCCACTTGAAGCCTGCATGTCAGTCAGTAAGTAAATATAAGGATGGCGTACTTTGTACCTGACCTCACCTTTATACAGGACAAAGGAAAACAATTACACAGTTGTTTCCAACATTGTGACGATGGTTATGAATGTAACCTGAATGTAACTAGTTATTTGAGTTAACACGCAGCTTCAAATCTAGCACTATAGGTAAATCCCCAACAGCCATTGGCACCTGAACATCAGTCTGCTTTTCCGGCCAGCCAATCATATCCGTGGGATGGCGCAGACATTTTTGCATAAACCACACCCCCCTACCTCTTAGCCCAGTACTCTGTGCTTCACTTCGTTCAGCAAACCTCAGGTAGATAGGTTTGGTGGCTTCAGCTGTGAAGCTGCGCGCTAACTCATATAACTAGAGTTACATTGGTAACCACCGTTATATATCGTTAGTGCTCCACTTCAGACCTAACGCTATCGGTAACCAGTGCATCAACGCCAAGCCCGGAAGAGTTCCTCCCGCTGAACCTACTCATGCATCGCGCCAGCATCGAGCAGGTGGCTGGCTGGGTAAGAATCCTCGTACTGCTTAGAACATTGAGAAGTCCTACAAATGAAGAGACCCCTGTCTCATACTCGGTTCCCAAGAGAGGAAAATGAGAGAGAGTCTCCAAGCCCCCAACATAAGTACATAAGCACAGAACTATCCCAGAGCTTCCGCACTCATTCACTTCCATGCCAAATTCAACACAGATTGCTTGAAGGATGAAGACTCGTTCCTTAGGTGGAACCTGACAAAGGGACAGAGAGAAGACCGTGATGCCGCCAAGCATATATCCTCCACACTGAACCCCGCGTGCGGTGCCACCGACACAGACATGGCTCTAGTCGAATGCAGCCTGATGTACTGCGGAGGGGTCCGGCCGAAACCGGAATAAGCCAGGCCGATCGTGTCTACAACCCAGTGACCCGGGGCCTCTGTTTTATCGACAGGGCCTTGGAAATGCGGGCGCCTCCGTACCGGGTCAACAGCTGATCTGTCTTCCGAACATCCTGTGTGCTTCTTATATAGCACGGCAGCGTTCAGACTGGACCCAGCGAACGCTTCTTTCTGGCTTCCTCGTTAAGTTGCGGAGGAGGAGGAAAGGCTTCAGAGGTCATAACCTATACGAACTGTTGTTCCAAATGTTCTCGCGCACAAATGACGGGTTCGGTTTCAGCACCGTGCCACTTCAGGTCATCCCCGAAGAAAGTATGATTGGTGGATCCTCATGGTGCGCGGAGGTTGCTCAAGACTGCTCGAGTGAAGCAGGATGAAGCAGACTTCAGTCTCCTTGCGCTCTGGAGAAAACCTCCTAACCTAGCAGGCGGTTAAACACTGACATCTCCCTAAAACCTTCCACGACAAGGAAGATACACGGCTCACGCAACATTAGAGTGCGAATGGCCTTCATCCAGTAGCTCCTGCAAGAAGGTCAGAATGTGGTTCACCTGGCATGACAGGGAGTTCACATTCATATCCTCACACCACTTCTCAAAGACCAAATGCGCTGCATGGGCGTTACTGTGGTGCTTGTTGCCTGAGTCATCAGGTGAAAGATTTGATCGCCGAGAGGCGAGCGCCGGAAAACAAACTCGTCCCCCGAGTCGGGCCCTAATCGGATTGGATCTAGGACGCCTTGGACCCAGGAGACCTTCATGCCCAAAAGGACTGGAGTCGCCGCAACTGGACCTGGGTCGGTGCGGCATTTTCCCCCCGACATCCGGGAGGGGCTGGTGCAAATGAGGGCTTTCCAGTGGAGCGACTGCCTGCTCGTGCTCCAGTCAGTTCACTCTTGACTGGTGGAGGGAAGGGAGGAATCTCAACATGGAGCTTCAAGTCCCTGAAGCTGGCAGGTCATCCAGTCTGGGATGGCTGCACAAACTCAGGGGCTTTCCCCCCTAGCTCAGCCTAAATCCACTCGTCCCAGCCGGTGTTAGGACTAGATAGACTGGTCACTGGGCCTTTGGTCCGGTAGAGCGTCGCTGCCTGTTGAAGAGAGGAGGACCCGTAGTCTCTGCCTCGCTGGCGGCCTCCTCCTCTGGTGCATCACCTACCGATGACGGATGAGGACGAGGGATGTTGACTTGCACCAAACGAGATACGAGAGCATTCCATTCTGGGATCCGGAGCATCTTCACTTCTCGCAGCGTAGACATCATTCCAGGTTTGGTGAATGAAATCGAATCACAGAGGATCGGGCTAAACGGTAAGATATACGCTAGGGGGGCGTGGTTTATGCAAACAGGTCTGTGCCATCTCGTGGATATGATTGGCTGGCTGGAAAAATAGACTGATGTTCAGGTGTGTGCACATTAGTGCTAGCTTTGAAGTGAAGTGCTAATGATATATAACTTCTCATTTAAAGGCATAGCACTTACAAATATGGCTCCCCAGACAAATATTCCACTGTAAACGCCGAGAGAATCTGCATAGATAGTCATCACAAGACCGATCAAGAACACCAACAGTCCGATCATTATCTGTACAGTCTGTGGATGTAAAAGAATTAGAGATATTAAAGTACACCTTTAATCCATAGTAGTCAACTATCCAAGCTCATTGTGTATTGAAGCATGTTTTTCTATGTTGTGCATATTACAAGATAATAACAGAACCAAAAAAAAGAGTTCATCAATATGGAGAATGCTTTTCACAGAATCAAAAACAGTTCCAAATTAAAACTAAGACAGTTGATTATACAGTAACAACAATAACAACATAGTCATTCACTTAATATAATATATATTATGGAAGCAGATAAAGACCCATTTAAAACATTCCAGATACACATCTAGATAGTCCTCTGTGTAATAATCTTAATAATGCTTTTCCTCCTGCTGTCTTCACCCAGTGGAAGCAAAAAGGAATAATACAAGTTAGAGATTTATGCATAGATAGCAAATGTGCATCTTTTGAACAGCTTAAACAAAAATACACACTGCCTGTCTCTTGTTTCTTTTGTTATTTACAAATTAGACATTTTACAAATTAGACATATTTTGTTGGAGGAGTATCCAAATTTATACTGAAATATGAATTGAATTTTTTTTAATATCTATATTGAGTTATATTGCAATTGTGGAAATTGTAGATTGTACCTGCATTTGAGATATGGTTGAGAGAGCTTGGCACTGTATTATATTTGGAGGAACTACGATATGCCATTAAGAAAAAGATGGAGACTTTTATTAAGTTCTGGCACTTGGAAGAAGAGAGGGAATATTAATCTGTGAACATTTCAGGGGGAAAACAAAAACATTTTAGGAAAATAAATGTGCCTCAGATGTTAGCATGGCATTTCAGTCAGATGTGGTGACTTTCAAGGGTTTATGTGATGTTTAAAGGTATAATCTGTAATGCCGTCAAACAGCGACCTTAAGAGCCCCATTTGGTATTGTACTTTGTTTACTTTTTTGTTTTGTGTGGGCTGGAGTTTTGTAACTTATTATACTGTGAATTTCTCCAGACCTCTCTTGGTAGAGCCAGCAGTGGCCAGCAGTAGCAACCCCTCCACTACACCCACTGAAATCCAATTCACACATCAGACAAAAGTAAAAACTGTAAACAAAGTGCAGTACCATGTTATCATCTTTTGCCTAGGGATCGCTGTTTGACAACATTACAGATTATACCTTTAAATCACATTTTCTGATACATTGGAAGCCTAAGGCAGTGGTGAATCGGCAGAAAATGTACGAATAAAGAACGGCACAGTGATTTTTCTATTGCAAGAGGAATGACTTGGAACCCACACGTCAGAAAGACTGGTATGGGCCTTTAAAAAGAAATGATTGCCGTGTGAATGACACTGATGTCTTCAACCAGATACCATACAGATCTATCTACAAACTGATATAATTTAGTAACCCTTCCCAAGTCTAAGGCCGTGTCTAAAAACCCCTGAAGTAAGGTCTCTTCACTATGGAGGCCCAGTAATCTTAACTTAATGATGAATGAGTCGGCATTTTTGGGTACTCCATCAATATCTTTAAAAAAAAACCTGGGTGTGTACTGTCTTCCGGGTTTTATTGCGTATACGTGGCATGGTTACTTTCAGGAAGTGGATTTCTACTTTACTCTCAAAACGCGGTGCAGTATTACAATAAAAGGCCTGACTCCACTGACCTACTAACTGTTTTACTTTTGTCTGTCAAATGATGATGTAATGCCCAACCAAGTTAAACGCTGCATATCGCTACTATCGACACTAATAAATGCAATGTTCCCCCCCCCCATGACACAGGGTAGGACACAATCGGAACTTCCCTACTGCACAGTTGGAACTGATGTCTGACCCACTGGGTGAACCTACTGTACAGCGGTTTCTAAAAGCATAGTGCGTGGGCAGTAGGGTTAGTAGCTTCTGTCTGATCGTGGAGGTACTGAGGACTTTTCAGACACGGCCTACTTTTTTGTTTGAGTTTGGGAGAGCTCAGGTATTGAACAGGAAAAGCCGGAGTTTTTCCCCCTCTCCCCTCCTACAAATGATACATAAGTACTATGTAAATTAAAAACCTATTACAGAAATTCACTGTGAAATGATGTACTACTGTTTACATGAACTCTGTAAAGCACATACGCAAATACTGTATATTTTTACGATGATCAATTTAATCTAGGCCTATACATCATCATCTTTTGTATTTATTTTCCCACCCCTTTTTTCCCCCTCCCTTCCCTCTCAGTCTTTTTTTATCTAAATTATATTTGTATATGCACACCAGTGTTCTGACGTCTTGTTCTGTTTGAAGTTAAATATGAATTAGGTAGATCAGAGCAGAATTGTACAGTGTAGTTAACGATAAGTAATCTCTTGCCTATAGGGAATTTGTCATTTGCAAAAATATCTCCAATAATATCTTTATCTAAAACAAAACTGTTGTTACGGAAATGTGTGTGAAATATGTTTTCTTGATTCTTCTCTGTCCTCATTACTTATCATTGTGCAACTTCTATTTTTAGCTTGTCATTCTCTTGCTATTTACTGGACAAAGTTGCTTTGCCCTCAGTACTTTTCATTTTGGCTACTTACTATGTTGGTGACACAACAATTTGACCTCTTCTACTGTTGCACTCTATATAAGTCACTCTGGACAAGTCTACTAAATGCCTTAAATGTTGTGTAAATCTTAGAGTTCCTACCCCCAGAGCCTTTGGATGCCCCTTCAGGAACTGTCCAGTCACTGAGGAGACGGTTTGTCCCAGACAGGAGACGGTTTGTCCCAGAGAGGAGACTGTTTGTCCCAGACACGGAGTAGGAGACGGGGCGGCCCCGTTCCCAGGAGGGAGGACATGGGTTACCACCACCACACCGTTGGGTAGAGTTGTCACAGCACTGGACATCTTTACGAAGGAGAGGAGCTTGTGTCTCGGCGCTGTGAGAAGATTGGACTGGTCTGAGCAGTCAAACGTCCTCATGTCTCATACCTGCTGCGTCTGTTAATTATTCATCTTGTGGATCAGTCATTAACCCCTCAGCTGCAGGTAAGGTGTGACCTTCTTTCAACATCCATGTTCGACACCAACTTTTTTCAGCTTTGAGATTTTGTGTATGATTTATTAATTGTGCTATATTGTATATTATAATCACCTCCACCAATGTTATCCCTGTTTGTCTGTCTGTATGCTTTTGTACAAGATATGTCAAAAAGTTATGGAGGGATCCTTATGCCATACCGAAGATATTCAATTTTAGCATTGTTCTGTGTTACCAGTGGTAGTTGCAAATACTTTTAAATACCCATCGCATTGCAGATTTAGGCTAGCGTTGTCAAATAGGGTGTTGTTGCTTTTAAAGTAATGCATTGTGGGATATGTTTACGCTTGCTAGTAACCTGAGCTCTTTGTAGTAAATACAAAAAATGGTCCAGCACGAAGATGTGCCAATCTTTTCCATTGTAAAATGCAAATCAATTGGTTTATGAGTGGCCTGTCTAATTTGTGTCGTTCTAATCATTTCAAACCTCGATGTTTTTGCAGTTTGGAATGAGGACAGTCACAAAATCCATGAATATCTGGAATTGTGTGGCCATCCACCGTCATGCCTCCACTGAAAACGTTCATCGTGACATGTACGCACTTGTGGGTAGATTTTCAAAAGGACACGAGGCTAATGTCAAACTGCACCCCCATCTACACCTACATTTTGGAGATTTGATTTGATTTGATTTGATTTGATTTGATTTGATCTTTATTCATCTCGAACATTTTCAACCAAAAAAATAGACAAATTTGACAAAATAAAATAAAATAAAATATAAAAAATTAAATATATCTTCCTAGACATGGAAGCAATAATCAACATATAATCAGCATAACTCAAGAAAAATGGTTTTGTTCGAGAAGGGACAGAAAGAAGCAAAGCTTATCTGGTCCTGCCCCTTCCTTACAATATCATATTAATATTAATATGTAATATATTATCTATCAGTATCAAAAAATAATATCCCTATCCACTACAGCAAAAGATAAATAAATAATTACAAAAATACTAGTTCTCTTTATTTTCAAGCTCCTCTAACTTGTACTTGTCCAAGAATTCCTGTTTATATCTGCTTTTAAACATTTCAAT
>OMKL01122297.1:0-12997 GCA_900302295.1 Parasudis fraserbrunneri
TGTTTTCTGGGGCTCAGAAGCCCAGCTCCAATAAGAGTTCCGAGCTCGGGGGGAGGGATACGTTATGAAGTCTTATTGCTGTCGGTAAGAATGATTTCCTGTACCGTTCAGTTCTGCATTTGGGGAGCAGGAGCCGCTCGCTGAACGAGCTTGCTCTCCCAGCCAGGTCAGTGTAGAGTGAGTGTGCGGTGTTGTACATAATGGCGTGGAATTTGGCCAGGCTTCTCCTCTCCGCCACCACCGCAAGTGAGTCAAGTCTCACGCCCACTATGTCACTGGCCTTCTTGGCCAGTTTGTCCAGTCTGTTGTGATCCGCCGCTCGCAGGCCACCCCCCCAGCAGGCTACTGCATACAGGAAGGCACCAGCCACCACTGACTCATAGAACATTTTCAACATCCTGGTGCAGATGTTGAAGGATCTAAGTCTCCTGAGAAAGTAGAGAGCCTCGCTCTGTTTTGCCCAGTTCAGTTTATTGTCTATGTGTACTCCAAGGTATTTGTAGTCCACAACCATGTCCACGTTGACCCCGCGGATGGAAACTCTTCTTTCGCCCCAGATTCACCACCAGCTCCTTTGTCTTGCCCACGTTGAGCTGTTGTGGCAGGGTTGCTGCAAAAACGGCTTCAACGAAAAGCCTTGGAGAAAAAGTGTCATGGTATTTCCATCATGGTAGTGACCAAAAGATTATGCCATATACCATCGCTATCATAGTTTAAAATGGATTATACCTTGTTGTACCATGGTATTACTGAAGTACAAAAGTGGCACCATGGCAATCTGTGACTTATTTATTATTACTTATAAATTTTTTATACAATGGCTGGTACCATGGCAAAACTGAAAATACCATCAAACTACCATGATACTTTTTTTGTAAGCAATGGTTTTAAAGATCCACTCCAGATGTATTTTAAACCCTTAAAACAGTTTCTATATTGTATAACAGTTTGTATAAATATATTTTTTTAAACTACTGAAAATGGCATAGCAGCATCTCTACTCCTTTACCCTCATTAAGAATGCAAGGATCTATGAATATGTATATTGGCAACAAACACCCATTGATATTTACTAGGAATTCCAAGTCTGCAGCTTATATTCTTTCAAGGCATGTCAATACCTACTCCACTTTCTGTGTATGCTGAAGCTAAAGGTGTCAAGTTACCACGTATTGGACCATGAGAGGTTCGACCTGTTAGTGACATCACACATGCAGCTCAGATTTCAGGGAAGTACAGAGAAGCTCTCCCTCTCCAGGGGAAGAACGTGAAAAAGGTGCTCTTGTGACAAGTTCTGCACAAATAACAATCTGTATAGTCAAAGTCATGCCTCCAAGAGGAGTTAACCATTAAAAAAAACACGTTTTTGAGTGGAGGGGAGCTTTAAAAGATCCCCCCCACCACCACCGCCATTTATGCTCTTTCTCCCTCCGCTCTCAGGACGGTGCAGAGCCTGGGCATTCTAACTGGGGCTCAGCTTTTCTCCCTGACTAAAGAGGAGCTCCGCACTGTCTCGCCAGAGGAGGGCGCCAGAGTCTACAGCCAGGTCATGGTGCAGAGGGCCCTGCTTGAGGTTTGCCCAGTTTAACTCTACCTGTGGTGTGTGTGCGTGTGTGCGTGTGTGCGTGTGTGTGTGTGTGTGTGTGTGTGTGTGTGTGTGTGTATGTTTAGCTTATGAAGGTGAAGAGCCTTCAAGTGAATCCCTCAGCCATCAAGCATATTGAGGAGACGTTTTGTGAAATGCATGGTGGCTCTGACCGTGAGGTCGGATATCACATGCAACTGTGTCTCAGAGGCATATGCAAAGAAATCAATTCCTAAGTGCTACGTACTGTGTGTAAAACGGCGACTGAGTACTCTCAGAATAATGTCTTTCTTTTTTTTCACCGTGACAGTCAGATGGTTCTGTGGGCTGTGACTAGCGTGTGATGGAGCTGAAATCAGAATGCGTGGCTTGGTTCCCTGATGAAAATCATGCGAAACGGCAACAAAACTCAGCCACTGCTAAACGCTAAATTAATCAATTGTGACATTTTCCTATGTCACATAAAAGTGATGTTGATTTTAAGTTCAAGATGATTTCTCCCTGATTTTTCAAGCGTGTTGCAGTTACCTCAATGGTTCTCATTCGTTTAGCCTCAACGCTAAACGAATAGCTTAGCGCTATTTGTACAGTGATTCTAACGTCTCCGGGGACATAGACTGCCCTCAGGTCAAAAGAATGCTATGTTATGAATGTTATGAATGCAGCCCTCTGCTCTCTGAGAAAGGGAAGGGAGACATCACCGCGTCACCGTCGAAGGCATTTTCAGTCGCTAGCTAGGTAACCGCGTGAAACATCTAGAGCTACCGCGCGCAACATTTAAAAATGCTGACAATCGGCTAATTTCACGCTCACCTGAATTCAGTATATCAGTGACTGTCGACATTAGCTTTAGGACCTTTCTGCGCAGGCGTACAGATTGCTTCCCTCGTAACGCGTCCAAAACGTTATCATTCCAAATCAAAGTCAACTGTCTAGATAGGGTTTAGGACCATACCGGGGTAGGTTGTTCCCTCCTAACAGGTCTGAAACGTAAGCTACCGATCCGAGGAGAGCTCAGTCCAACTCCAGGGTTTTGTGGCACCCGTGTCTTCACATTTCCTCTCGGCCCATCGTAAATGACGCGTCTGACCGGAATACGTCGCGGATGCGTACATGGTGTTGCTGACACGGCGTACAGGGATATGTGTATAGGTAAATGTATGTCAGTACATGTATGTCCCACGCGCTTATGTTCTCTGTTCAAAAACCTGTGGTTTACCGAGCCCTCTGAAGGTGTTGGACGCGCCAACTGCCATTGTGTCTTCAATATCTACCTCAGGAAAAGGGGGGGGTTCATACACATATGTTGATAATTTGATTATATTAAACCTGCACTATGTAACTTTTTTATGGAAAAAATATTGGGTCTTTAGTCTAAGTCCTTAAAGGTAGAATCTGTAATGTCATTAGACAGTGACCCCCTAGGCAAAAGAGGCCCCTCTTGGTACTGCGCTATGTTTACGTTTTTTTGTTTTTGTCCGATGCGTGGGTGGGAGTTGAGTGGGTATAGGGGGAGGGGTTGCTTCTGCTGGCCACACCTCAGGCTCTGCCAAGAGAGGCCTGGAGAAATTCACAGTATTATAAGTGACTGAACTTCAACCCACACGTCAGACCAAAACAAAAAAAAAAAGTAAACATAGCGCAATACCAAGCATAGCTCTTTTGTGTTTGACGGCATTACGGATTCTCCCTTTAAGTCACAGAGTTGGGCTGAACAAGAGAAAACCCTCCCACCAGTGACACATGAAACCCAGTGGGATTTCCCATACAAGCCTTTGTGGTCAGGCACGACCAGCTTTGCGAAATCTTCTCTGCAAACAGGAAACGCGCAAATTTGTATATTAGAACTATGTAAAAAGGTCTAAAGAGCATAAATGTGAGCGACACGAATGAAAAACAGTGCACATAGTTAACTTGCTTGAAGAAATGTCGTTTTTTCACTCCTCTTTTGTCGCAAAAGTTGCATAGTGCAGCTTTAAAGCTCATTGGTTTGTATACTGGTGTGCTTTCTGCACTAACTAGAAAGTGCAAAACGTGGTTGAAACGTCGAACCATGTCTAACAGCTCATACTGTGTATAGCACAAAGTGCAGTTCTCACTGTTGTACTAAACCAACTGGGAAGCGTCTTTAAAACGTTCCCTTTTATTTCCTCTGCCCTCATCCTCTACCCTCGCTCCCCTCGCCAGGACGTGCACAAAGCCACTGAGCTGGAGGCCGTGATGGAGAAGCAGAAACTGAAGGTTGACTTGGAGCCAGAGAGTGGGACACTGATGTGATACGCGCCCCTTCCACAAACACACAGACCTGGCACACCAGAGAGCGATGGACTCAGAATGCTGTGATTGTTATTAAGGCTGTGAAAGAACGCGTGCCCATGAGCATTTACAGTCTGGGTGCCCTGTCACAGGGATTTCAGTTACTTTATTTTATATACAGTCTTACTGCCAGAACGCTACAGATTTACCAACAGAACTAAGCTGTGTCTATAAAGCTATGCACATCTGATAATATTCCAGTGGAAAATGGGATCTCTTTGACTTTTTTTTTATTATTAATTTTTTTTTTTAAATTTGTTATTATTAATGAAGTGCTGGCTATCATATTTGTTTTAATAATGTATGAGATGCTGCAATAAACCTCTCAAAATTCCAAACTTTTGAAAACATTCTTCCACAATTTTAATGGAATGGGTGGTTTATTGTTATACAATGGTTAATGTATTGGGACAGAGGGATGATTCCTATTGATTCTGGATATTTCCTGCTTGCATTTTTACATTTGTTAGGAATATGTCACGTCACTCCTCATTTATCAAGCAAGATATGAATGAAGTTTGTTTGACTGTCTCTATAATGTCAGCAAAGCAAACATGAATTCTTCATAACGTTGTGAGTCTATTTGGGCTTCAAATATGCTACTCAACCCGAAAAACAATACGCAGTTTGCCTATTTAATTATTTTAGATTCAAATTCATTGTCATTATACAGCACAAGTACAGTACAACGAGAAGAAGTTTGGCATCCAACCAGAGTGCAAATGTACAGTAAAGTGCAGTAGCAATACACAGGTATACAATATACGGGTATGTGGAGATATATACAAACAGATGTGGGTAAATAAGTGGGTAGGAATCATGGTATTATTGGCCCTGTTTTATTCATTACTGATGGAGCAAAATGTTTTGGTCCTACATGGCTGTGTATGTTTTTTTTTATTAAAGCCTGCATTGTAGACCTGGCTGATGGATACAGCCACCATTCTAGACATTATTCATGCTTCTCATTTTAGGCTTTAGAGACCAGCCTTCTGTATGTTGCAAATTGTTTCATTTCACAAGTGTAGACTACGCAAGCAAGAACTATCCACCACACAAATCAGTTTCAAGCATTCAGAAAATAATACAAGATTGAATTACTTGAGAATATTTTTTCAGTTAAGTCTTTACTTTCCTCACTACGCTGACCATAGTCTCATGATTGTGACATGAATCCAGAATATAGAAGACTAAAATGAAACAATATTTATGAAGGAATTACAAAAAAAATTGCGTATTTTGTAGCACGTCATTTTATTCCATGAAAAACCAGTCGTTTTCATGCAAAATTCTATCTGAAAATTATACTGTCTTTGCAGGCCTATGCAAGGTTGTAGTAGCCTAGTTGTGGCTGTTCAAAATATGTTTTTACATTCAAATGTTTTATTAAGTAAAGGTGCTAACATGAACATTAAAACAGTCAGACCAACTGTATGGTGGCTCTGTTGTTTTTGGTTGTAACAACAATAGCCTGCCATTGCTTTTTCTCTATTGCTTTAGGACATTCCTCCAAACTAACTTACAGTATCTGTTCTCAAAACAGTTAAAACAGCTGTCCAAACAGACTCTCCTAAATTAAGTATATTTTAATTTCTGAAAATATCTTTAAGAAAATCAAATACTGCCACCAGCATTGAAACTACAGTATACAGTACACGCTGAAGTTTTATGCAGGAAGAATACGTAAGAGTGGGCTTTTTATCCAAGAAATTGCTCGGAGTAGCGTACTAAAAAAAAAAAGTACCTGTATTACTATGGCTCTTGCAAATACTTTATTATTATTTGTATTAGTAATTACTAATGTGGGGTAAGGCTAGCCTGTGTTTTGTTCATATAAACAAAGGGCCTTGTTTGTCAAGCAACAAAATTGCACAGATACAATTTCATGGAAAACATTTTAATTTATGCAATTAACATTTCGGCTGCAATATTAGACAACACTGCATCTTTGTAAACATTTGGCAAGCATGTTTTATATATTAAAAAAGCTGCTGTGACTCAGCATTTCAGCTTCTATAAACATTGTACATATATATATATATATATATTAATGAATAAATTATTGTGTTTAACTGACTGATTAACTTACACTCACCCATCCCATCAATAACCAAGACAATTATTTCATATTAAGATTACATACAATATGGATAAATATAATAGCTTAGCTTATTACTGTGTTGGTGGAGAATGCCAGCAAAATAACATCTGTACAGACAGAATGTATAGACAGGACATTCATTTTAGAACATCAGCAGGCTATTAAGCTTAAGCCACAATAATTAAATTACATGAACTCTCTCAGTGCAAACTATTTTCATTTGAACAAAACATATTTCCTGAATGCAATCGTTTCTGGAAAACATTTGAACACAGAATGGAAGTAGCCGTTTGAAATTGCGGTAAATGCTTGGGCAAAAAAAAACAAAAAAACACTCACTGTAGTTTTATTGAGATATTTCACATCCAGTTCCGGGGGTCAATAACAGCCGGGGGGGGGGACATTTGAACAGCAGGGGAAAGAGGTAGAAGGTCTGATGCTGTCGCGGCACTACATCACTTGTTCCCTGCGATGCTGTCCTGATGACCGGCGACGCCATCGCTTCACTCGCCGCTCAGCGTGCCGTCGGGCTGGCTTGTGACGCTGTGGTCGCAGCAGTCCCAGGTCAGCAGCTCCTTCCCCTGAAACCACAAGCCGATCTCCCTCTGAGCGCCCTCCGGCGAATCGCTGGCGTGGACCACGTTCCTTGAAGACACACGCCGGACAAAGAAAGAAATCGACAGACTATTCGTATTAAAACACCATTTCACGCATGAAATCGGGGAGTGGGGCGGAGCACCCTCCGCAAACCTCCCCCTTGAAATATTAAGGTGTGGGAGTGCCCTTTTTTCTTTTTTTTTTTCTTTTTGCATGAGCCCCTGTGCCCCAAAATGCCTGCGCACGGCCCTGTTACCTGCTGACGTGGATGCTGAAATCCCCTCTGATGGTGCCTGCCAGGGCCTGCGCCGGATTAGTATGTCCCACCATGACGCGAGACGTCTGGATCACGTTGTGCCCCTCCCACACCTGAGCAATAAAAACATTAAAGATCTCCTCCGGATTTATTTTAAACCCTTAAAAAAATTCTATATTGAATAGCAAGTTGTACAAATTGTACAAATGTTTTTTTTCCCTACCAAATTGTTCAATAAACTTCTGAAAATGGCTTAGCAGCATCTCTACTCCTTTACCCTCATTGAGAATGCAAGGATCTGTGAATATGCAAATTGGCAACAAGCACCCATTGATATTTACCGGGAATTCCAAGTCGGCAGCTTATATTCTTTCAAGACATGTCAATTATTACGCAGCTTTCTGCGTACGCTGAAGTTAAAGGTGTCAAGTTTCCACAAATTGGACCATGAGAGGTTCGACTTGAAAAAAGATTTCAGCTTATTTGCTGTCTTCCCCTGAGTCAAGACAAGAAGATAGATACCCAATTCCTCTCTGTGCGTTCAGTAGAGAGAAAGAGATCCGGCTGCACGCTACCCTAGCTTAGAACAACTAGCCTAGCTTACCCAAAAGTGAATAAATACACTTTCCAACAACTCAAAAACTGTCTTTATTTACATGTTGTATCTTGCATACTTACGTGTAGAAATAACAGTGTAAAAACGAGACACTGTAATTTTCGAAGCAGATACATGGTTGGAGCTATTTTCTTGATGATGACGATAATAGTCACTTACTTGATGACAATTTTGTCAAATATTTTGATAATTTGAACCTTTTCACTTTTCGATTCGGACCATTTCAAACGAACTAGGTGTGGGAAAAAACCCTCGGGTGGGAGCAACTTTTTGGAGCGGCGCCACCAAGCACCCCCCCTATGAGGAGCCAGAGAGAGGAGCCCTCACCATGACAACTACAGGCCCAGACGTCA
The DNA here is from genome assembly GCA_900302295.1 of Parasudis fraserbrunneri. NCBI lineage: Eukaryota > Metazoa > Chordata > Actinopteri > Aulopiformes > Chlorophthalmidae > Parasudis > Parasudis fraserbrunneri. The sequence goes on from OMKL01122297.1 coordinate 7,825, forward strand.
TGTACTGCAGGAGGCTGGGGTAGAAGGGCTTCCTGATCAGCTCATGGTAATGTTGAGAGAGGAAGTCTTCAGACACCTTCACAAAAGAGGTAGAAGTTATAGGTCATTCAACATCTGGTACCGGCCTATACGTAGTGTTATCAGATTAGAACCAGAGGTGAAAAGAGCACTGAAGTACTGGTACGGTACATCAGGTAAACGGTAGGCCACATTGACTTTGTTTTATGCATACATTAAAACTCATTGTACTCAGTACTCTTGAAAGACCATACCAGTGTAGTTTTGACTTCTTGCCATTAACGGCGATTGCCCAGTCTTTAGCAAATGTTGTGTTTGTGGGCGTTCAGTATACAGTGTGTGTTTTAGTTGATCTCAGCTTACCTTCCTAAACACCATTCACACTGCCACTAATGTAGAAAAGGGGTGGAAAATTCTCCATGAGACTTGAAAGTTGTTTGAAGGTTGCTAGGCTTAGGTAATTCACGCTGGTTCATATCACAGTGCCTTTTACTTTCACTAACACTCTACTACAAGCCGCCCACGTCGAACCTCCGCATTCAGTTGGGCATGCTTGTTATTAACTCCTGAGTGCTCGCGAATTTGAATGGCTTGTAGTGGAGTAGTAATGTTAGCGTTCATAAGGGTGAATTAACTCTGCCTAGCAACTGTCAAGTCTCATGGCATATTTTCCCGCCCCATTTCAACATCAACAGCGGTGTGAACACATGAACCTACGATCACAACATTTGTTAAAGACAGGGACACTCTCCGGTAAATTACACTGGTATGGTCCTTTAACGTCTAGAAATAATGGATTGGAATGAACATTTTAAAAAGGTAAAAGTACAAACTTTTAGGAAGGATTAAACAAATTGTCTAATAAAGAATTTAAAATAATTAAAAGTTGATTACTCAAATACAGAAACTAGAGTCATTGTAATTAGTTACTTTCCACCATATACAGTTCATATACAAATAAAACACAAACAAAACAAGATGCACGTGGCACACACACGAACAAACTATACATACAGTAAATGTGGGAACACAGTGATTGTGCACATTTCCAGGGAAATGTGTACTGTACATTCACCAACTCTGCTATGAACGTGCACAGTAGCTGAATAATGTGTACATTCCCGGTCGGGCCAGTAAATGTGTGAGGAAAAGGTGCCACAGGGCACAGTCCTTGAATTACCTGTCATGTCCATGTCCATGACAAGTGTGCATTTAGTTTTGATGAATAATTGAAACAGATTAGCACACCAACTGCCAAGTGCTATATTTCAGCAAGCGATATCTATTTTAGGTTAGGGTCAGGCGTGACATCTCCAGTGAGGTTAAGGTAAAGGTTAGGTTTACATACAAACATGTGTAAAAGAATGTGATTTGAATCAGAATAAGATATACACCAGCAAGTGTTCACTGTATGAGAGCCTTATTAACAGTTTATTGGCCTCAAAAATCTAACATTTACCAATGCGAGGGGGAATGTGCACATTAATTGGTTAATGTAAACATTCACCACAGAGTTGGTGGATGTACACACTTCCCGGGAAATGTGCACAATCACTATTTCCCCACATTTACTGTAACACATACGCTATATATACATTATTTTTTTTAAAGATACTCTTATACCTGCAGCATTTTCAGGCCCACCAGTTTGAAGCCTCGTTGCTCAAAGCGCTGAATTATTTGCCCTACGAGCCGACGATGAACTCCATCTGGCTTCACGGCTACCAGAGTCCGCTCACTTGCATCGGGGGTACCTGGAGAGACAGAGAGGAGTTTGTTCCATTCCGTCAAGACATTTCCCATGATCCCTGCACTTAAATCACGTGGAAAAACTGTGTGTTTCCAGACTGTAAAAGGCACCATCTGTAATCCAAATATAAACAAAAGACAATTAGTTAATTGTTATTTTATTGTTAACTTCCAATAAATGTTATTAGTTTATTAGTTTATTATTAGTTTGACCCAGATATGTTTTGGCTGGATGCACATGGTTTCTTGGATGACTTTGAGGGGATGGAAACTAATGGTAAATGGTAAATGGACTGCATTTATATAGCGCTTTTATCCAAAGCGCTTTACAATTTATGCCTGACATTCACCCATTCACTCACACATTCACACACCGACGGCGGAGGCAACCATGCAAGGTGCCAACCTGCTCATCGGGAGCAGTTAGGGGTTAAGTGTCTTGCTCAAGGACACTTCGACACGCTGCCGGGAGGATGGTCATTATAAAGTTGCAACTATACTATAGTAGACTCATTACAGAGAATAAAAACCTTGTTTGAAGAGTCTCAGTAAACAGGACATAGCTTCCTAAAATATCCACGGCACTCTGTATCTTATCAAGTGATAAAAAGTCGTTTCATTCGTACATGAAAACTGACCTGGTCTTCATCTCTTCATCAAGGTGTGTGTGTGTGTGTGTGTGTGTGTGTGTGTGTTCTTAAAGGTAGGTTAATGTGCATTATTTGTTTATTGTTGAGCCTTGTCAAAGGAAAGTTTCTGTTACTTCGTGACAGACAATAAAGTTATCTTGAATCTTGAAGGTCATAATAATTATTATATTATTCATTAATACTGCAGCTAAGACACATTTAAAAACTCTGTGAAGATACACGTCACAATGAGCAACTGGAATCCATCCTAATGACTTAAAGGATAAGGCCAGTCTGATTTTATTGTTTAGATGTGAAGCATCTCTATGACCGGCAATTTCACTAACTCTTCATTCATTCACCCGCGGTCAGACACTCTGCCCCTAGTGGTGGCTCACAGGCACGGCACAATTCAATCGATGTGAGAACGCCTCTCACCTATGACACCGTGTCCTTGTTTTCTTATTGCCAACATAGCCTATGAAACGATTAAAACCCACAATGCATTTCTTCTACTCTCATACTCTTCCTGCTCTCTCCTACTCTCCTAGGAGCTCTCAACCAGGAAGTCATACATTACCATTGTCCGCTGTCATTAATGGGTTGAAAACCGGTTAGCCATTACTTTTTTGTGGCAATTATAAGTCAATGCTGAACAAAACTTGGGAAACGCAGCCAGGCCGCTCTCTGTCTCCATTATCTTATCGCTCTCTATTCATCATGTAAAATCATGGGAACATCGATGCCTGCCCTAGCCTGACACGTCAGACCCATGGAACGTTCGCAAGCTAGCTCCACAGGGTCTGAAAGCAGCCCGTTGAGAAATAAACAAATAGCTTGCTGGTGAAAATGGTCATCAATAAAGTCAATTTGACTTACCATGGTGATGGGTTAGTGTCTCGTCATTAACGACGGTGGGAATTCCCGGTGCTGCGATTACATTAAAGTACAAGAAAAAGACGATTTCTTGCCCCCCTCTACTAACAACAGCAACAAGGCATAGCTCGCGCATGATGGCAGACTGATGGCCTGTTGCCTTGGTAACACAGAAATCGTCTTTTTCTTGTACTTTAATGTTACAAGAACATTGCATGCATACCAGTAGCCGTCGACTATAGTTGTGAGAAAGAATATAGGATAATAATGGTATAGATACAACCACAGCCTTCAGCACATATTATGAAACCCAGCTGAGTATTTGATTGTATATGGTTAAAGAACACCCCAGCTCGTCCATTCAGTGCTGCGGTGTTTTCGAGGTTGGTCCTGGGGCAGTCACCCCAGCCTCGGCTGTAGTTTGACGTGGGTTGGCGGCGAAGCCAGAAGACTCGAGGGCTGTTTCGATGCGCTGGATTGATAATCTCTGAAAGGGCACCATTCGCCTTTTAGCTAAAAGTTCAACTGATTTCACATAATCATATTAAAGACTTTGCTGGATGAGACAAACAGATCCATGCACCGAGTTCCCCATCAATCCGCTTTTGTATTAAAGAAAATATTGAATGCAGCAGACTATGTAGCTAATCCTTTCATAGTTACTAGGTTTAGTGTATGTCTCACTGCAGTTGACGCAGATATCTAATGGAAATAGTGGCACTCGACCTGGCTGACAAAGTTGAAAGCCTGGGCTTCTACTGCTAGAGCTCACTCATTGTGCCCTCGTGTGTTCACTCTAAACTTTTATTTTTTACATATTTGCCCTATAAAAAGAAAAAAAGAGAAAAATTAACCATTTAACCACAGCCTTCAGCACATTAATTCATTAACATTGATTAATCGGATTAATATCCGATTAATCAATTACATTTTAAATGACTGGTTAACCGGCTAACCTTGCACACCCCTAATTTAAATGGTAATTAACGTAAACAAAAAGTAATTGTTGCCATTTCTTATGATACAATATATCATTAAATAAATTAATGAACAAATAACATTATAGCATTTAATAATAATTAATAAACAGTTCGAAATATAACTAACAATAAATTAGTTATATTATTATTTGAAAGTTTACAATAAAATAACAATTAAATAATATTAAATTACTATCAATTAACCATTTATTGAGGACGGTTATTGTAAAGTATTACCCAAGTGTGTATATTAATATATCTAAAGTTTATATGGTCAAGAAAATTACTAATTGGGCCTTTAATTAATTCATAATAAAGTACAAAATGCCATGATATGGATAAGTGCTCAGTGAAGGATACCTAAATCCATTGCCAAAGGAGAGTCTAAATCCCTATAAACAGTTATATGGAACTACAAACTAAGCATGTAGAACATGGCCCATAATGGCCCCCAAACCGCATTGCCAGCTTCAACAGATCCATGCCCCTTTGACATTTACAACAGGCGGTGTAGAGCCAAGGCTAAAAGGATAGCAAAGGACTCTAGCCATCCCAACAACTGCCTCTTTGCACTGCTGCGGTCAGGCAAGCGCTACCGGAGTCTCATGGCCAGCACAGAGAGACTCGGGAAGAGTTTCTTCCCCCAAGCCATCAGACTGCTCAACACAGACCCATGCTGATTTGCACAGCACCATATTGCACATCACTTATCACTCTGTCACTTTATCACTCATGTAATGTAAATACCATACTGTTTATACTGTCCACACTCACTATAGTTTTTATATAGCCGTTTTATTTATAGTTTAATGCTGCTGCTGTACATTTTCTCATTGTATTTTATTGTATTGTATTTAGTATATTTAGTGTATCTTTTTTTTTTTTACTTACTTTTTTTGAGCACGTTCTTGGAGAACACAG
>OMKL01122331.1:6266-19729 GCA_900302295.1 Parasudis fraserbrunneri
TTTGCTATGGCTGACCACACCTCAGGCTCTGCCAAGATAGGTCTGGAGAAATTCACAATAAGTTACTATGTAAACAAAGTACAATACCAAGCAGGGCTCTTTTGCCTAGAGGTCGCTGTTTGATGGCATTGCAGATTCTACCTTTAAAGTGGAAACACCACCCAATTTAAGAATTCATATATGTTATTCCTATGGTCTGAGACAGTCCAAAGAAATATTAGCGAGCATGAACAACTCAAAGTGCTTAACTCAAATCAGGTACAAAGTCTGAAGATGCTCCACAACAATGAATCAGGAAAGATGGTATAGATGGCACTGAGAGCACCCAGGGGAATGTACAGAGAATACAGCGACATTTTCTGTTTCAGAACTGAGAACACTACAATACAATGAAGCTCATTCAGGTATAAAACCTCAAATAAACGTTCTGTGGGTCCACAAATTCAGTCTCTCATTCATCGCCAATGGAACAGCTCCAGACTTTATACCTGATGACATCGCAAACTTGATTTCTACTTCTCTGGTTTCCATCTTTGGGAGAGAGTAACTTATGTCATGCACAAATATTGACTTAACTTTCCGAGGCTATGGAAATAACATATTCAAATTCTTAATTTGCGTGGTGTTCCCATTTAAGTGAAACTGTATTATATGCTTTAGCCATTTCAATAAGGCTTTATAATCTTTGGACCAGAGAGAGTCACCTTGGATTTTCTTTAAAGGTCCCATATTATCCTGTTTTTCAACAAGTTAATATAGGTGTTTGAGTTCCCCAACACATGTCTTTGAAGTTTTTCGCTGAAAATACCACAATATAGATTATGCATTCTAGCCTCTATACCCCTCTGTTTCAGTCCTGTTCAAAACTAGTTGTTTCTGTGTCTATAGCTTTACATGCCTGACATCCAACAACTGCGCAGCGTTTCCTCAACATTTTCCTCTGTCTTGTAGATAGCTTTATCGGCTTGTGTTTCCTTCCGCATACAAGGAGGTTGGACGGTGGGCAGTGCTGAGGGGCAGCATTGTTCCTTGCCGATGTCATCACTTTTCGGAACTCCAAACGGCTCGAATTACAGGCACAGTTTCTGAATACAGACGGTGTGTCTTTCTCTGTGGACTGAGCGTTTTGATACTTTCACAGTATTTATACAGCACCTAGACCTGCTTTATAATAAGGAAAGAAATGGAAATATCGCTTTCTACGATACGTCCCCTTTAAATTACGTTTTGAAACTTAATATGTGATAGTTGAATCCTTGAGATGAAGAGACAATTTTTTATATAATCATAAAACTGCGAATTAATTCATTTCATTTTCATTCAATCATCCAACTAGAAACAACTACTGAAAAACAGTGTATCTTTTCCAAGGGAGAACTCACCAAGAGAGCGGCATCAATAAATAACACAATACATTAAAAACATAATCGCGCAAAGTGCACAGAAAGGATAAAACACATCACGTTGATGAGAGGGGGGAGCCTTGACTGTGAGAGGGTCAGTGACTGGTCACCGCCATTCACTGCAACCCGGTGGGCTGTGCTCACAGTCGCAATCTCTCAGTACTCAAGACGAACACGACGTATGAAAGAAAATGAGCTCACATTATGTCTGTTGATACTCCTGTGATCTATTGATATTGTGTAATTATTTTTCTTGCTTTCATATCGCACAGCCCGATAAGAAAGTAGGCCATTCCAAACGCAGATCATTCGGTTGTTCTGAGTGACTGTGACCAGGTATTCATCATTGATGCGAGACGCAACGACAGTTTCCTGTAAAGCGGCCCACGTGTGAGGTTTTTAAAAAAATCCTGAAGCGGAAGTCTAATTTGATCAGGCCTTGTAAAACATTTTACATCAGGGTGAATGGTATGAGAGATGACTGAATGAATGAATGAATGAATTAATTAATTAATTAATTAATGAGTTATCAATGTGAAAATATGTGCGAGTGATATATATTAAGCTTCCGGGGTACCATAAAGCAAAAAAGGTGTCAAACACTTTCCGGACACAATGTCATAGATGTAGACGGACACAAACCAGTGTTTCCCAAAACACAGATGTACCTCTGGCAGCCCATGACAAACACCAGACAGAATTTCACCAAACTAAGAGTAACATTACCCTCACAGTAACCCACTCAGACCTGAGACAACCACAGATAAACTAAGAACATGTGGGAGACACACTATAAAATTTTCCATGACTTAATTACGACATATCCGTACATGATGCGATAACGATCAAACAGAGTTATCTGAGATTGTGTGAAGTTGACGTGTTAATATAAAGTTGAACGACACACGATTCACTGTACCTCCTGAGCTCATCAACCAGCGCGGAGAAAGGCTTCTCTCAGGCGTACATCTTTATTATACGGATTCCAGAGACAACTTCATTCATGGTACGAATCCTGCTATCTGTCAAAGTTGCCGTTTGATCCCTAAACGTGGTGGAGAAAAAAATATCACTGTTACAAATACGATATATATATAAAATACGATAGGGTAGGAAATCGTATTTGATAGAGGCCTACAGCTTTCAGTAAAAATCGATAGGCTTGGTTCATTGCCATGCATCTAAGAGTAGGGTTGTTTTGGTTTACTATACTAGACCAACTAATTTTTTGTTTACTTTTGTTCATCCGGGAAAGGTTTGCTAAGCACACTGAGTAATACTCTCCTTCACGCTCAAGTCTCACACATTCACACCTGGGAGCTGCCCGGTACAACCACAGTCTTCTAGTGAGGGGCTCAGTGCCTTGCTAAGAGGCACCTAAGCAGTGTCTGTTGAGGGAGGGGACAGTGACACTCAGTTTCCCCTTAAACATGCACTATGGAAGATTGGCACCTTGTGGTCGTTAGCGGTAACTGTACCACACGGCAGATAAGAGAAAATGGCAACAAAAAGACATTTCTACAAGCAAGGCAACTGACTTACATTTGTGTCGTTCACATTTGCATGCTCTAGAAATGCGACCGTGGCCTTTTATGGATTTTGGCAGCACCGGTCGTACCCGGCCAGGAAGAGCTTGTATGGGGGGATAAGTATCGAGGCACTGTGCCACACTGCTGTACCTGAGAGTGGAGAATAAGTGTCCAAACCAGGTCTGTACAGGCATCAGGATGAACAGCACAGCCATTCCCGCAAGGCATGACGGTCCAATTATATACCATAACATCACCAGCACAGCTGCAGCTTGCAGAGGACCAACCCACAAAAAGTGCAAAAACAGGGTGACCTGTCAAAAGATGACAGAAGTGCAGGGTATAGATGAGGTAGGATTTCTGTAATGTGGCAAGTGATAGATAGATAGATAATGTTACAGTAGACAGATAAGATAGACAGATAGTTAGATAGATAGATAGATAGATAGATAGATAGATAGATAGATAGATAGATAGATAGATAGATAGATAGAAGGGATGGGAATCGGCAGGGACATCACGATTCCATACTATCACGATACTTGGGTGCTGATTATGTATTGCTCAATATGTATTGCGATTCGATATTACAATTCCTTGCAATTTTTGTTCACTTTGGACCATGCTAAATTATAACCTACTTCCAGAGACAAGGCATATCATGAGTCAGATTTACTTTCCCTGATGCTTCCCAGTATATTGCATTTTAAGCTGAAGCTTTTGAAGAGACTTTAGACTAATTGTTATGGATTGCCAGGGGACTGGCAAATGTACATTATAATGGCTAGTGCTAGCAGCTATAAGCTAGCGATTAGCTTGTTATGTTGAATTTATGTACAAAAAATAGATGGCTATCTAGATTTAACTCCCATTGTATATACCTGATTATTGTGGAAGCAGTGGATGAAGCCAATGTGTTTCAGGAAAACAAAATAACTTTGCTAACTAGGTTAGCAAGCTAGGTTTGTGTAACATTAGCTTGGCTGATAACATCTGCATCTAAAGTTAGTTCCCCAAACAGCAGTGACAAAGCTCTTCGGTGCTTTGCTTATGAATGTGGTTTGGTCTCCATCATTCAAAATGAGTAACAGACACATTTTCCATCCATTTCCCTCTCTTGTTATCTCATAACATGTTAGCTGCCTTGCTGAACATCTAGGGCTTTGCTGCTAGCTGCTGCCTGATAACATTATCGAGCAAACGCTCTTTCTCACTCTCTTTTTTCCCGCTAGTGTCCCACCCACCAAATACATACTTTCCTTTCCTTGCTTGATCTAAACCTGCCTTGTACCAAGCATTTAAATGGATAGAAAATGCAGAGAACCGAGATAATTGTTTCCGTGTGTCAGGAAACATGAGCTATGTATGCACTGAAATGCTTTCCCAACTGAAAACACCAGAAGACAGAACATATATTTTGTTCCACCAGGCTGCTTTGCCATGGCAATCTAGTGAGTTAATTATCGATTCGGGAGGCAGCATGGCGATATCAAAGTCGTCACAACAAAGAATCGTGAATGTGAATATTTAAGTGAATCATCCCTAATAGATATAGATAGATAGATAGATAGATAGATAGATAGATAGATAGATAGATAGATAGATAGATAGATAGATAGAAAACATATCATGACTGTTCCCTTAAGATCGTACCTCATCAAATTTGCTGACATCATTAGATAAGAGGTTCACAATGTGTCCCGTGGTAGTCTTTCCCAGCGCTGTGCTGTTAAGACAGAGGGCCTTTGCAGAGCAGATGAGTTAAATACAGTTAAACTGACAGCCCCCAAGGGCAATGATGTGTATCAAGCTGCTGTTATTATGGCAAATATCACAAGCCAGAGGGATCTGAGGGTGAATGACGCTCACTTAAAGACAATGGGCCTCATACATGAACATTCTTTTAAATTTGAGCAGCGGGACTGTTGTGTGTATCTCAGTACAACTCGGTCTGCAGCACTCTTAAGTTCTGATCGTACCAACGAACAAATCCAAAATAAGAGAAAACTGGTGAATGCCACAAAATTAATAAACTGTTGGTGCACACAATTTAAGATAATATCTGTGCGTACGGGCGGTTCTCACGTGACGCCCAATGACTGCTTGCTTGTTTCATTTTTTGTGTTGTTTCTTTGCACTGTTCTTCACTTGAGTCCTATTCATTTAATTCAACTGATCTGTAATGTTGGTGTTGTTGTTATTTTGTTGTTGTTGTTTTTTTTTGGCACACTGTTGTTGGCAAAGCGCTTACACCTTAACAGTTTACAATATTATCACTGACCTTCCGATAGATCATGTGGCACATAGCTACCCGGATCTGCATGCCCGTTTTTTGCACGTGGTAGAAATACAGGTGGTGGAGGGCCGCCAGACAGACGGTGGTCAGAGAGACACCCGCGGCGTAGCCGTACGCGTCGTAGAGAGCGGCCGCGTTTCCGGGGTCGTAGCTCTCGAAGTACTCGATCAGCTTTCCGAGCAGCAGCGGCTGAATCACTTTGATCGCTTCCTGATGGAAAATGGAACGCAAGGCAGCAGGTGGGTGGAGGTATTGTGCTGATATCATAGACTGTAAAAAAAAATTTCTTTTGAAAAGAAGCTGATATGGAACATAATGATGAATAGAAAAAAAGAAACGCAGATCACTGGTTATCAAAAAGTGATACTGTGCCAATTCTTTTGTGTCCATTGAGTTTAAGTCAACAAAGGGTACTGCATCCAGAAGTATTGAAAACCTTTAAAAAAAAAAATTTTTTAAAGAAAATATTAAAAATGTGATTCTTGTGCAATGCAATCTCATGTTTCTACGTTCTACTAACTGATTGATTGAAAGTCAATTGAGCACCATCTGGTTCCACAGTATTAAAGAGCCAGTACAATTTTTTTTTTTATTCAGTCATAAATTGGTTATTGTGGAATATTAATGTCATGAGTATCAATTTTCAGCTTCAGATGTATCATTTGATTTGTTATAGCTGTGTTAGTGCACCCTCTCTGAGCACAGCCAACTCTCAGTAGGTTGAGGGGGCATGGCCTTCTGTTCATTGAAAGGAGATGTCAAGTTAGTATCATAATACATGCAGCTTTTAAATGGAAACAAATTCATGAGACCAGTATGATTGGTTGCTATGGGAGATAAACATTGGCTAGTGGTTGGCAGGTGATAATATAAATTGTCACAGTTGCTGTGGATGTTTTTGAACTATAAGTTAACTTAATTGTAGCAAACTAGTTTCATTACTTGTTTGTGGACTAGCTAGGTGATATCCTTCACAACTACTGAGAACTGACAGACTGAATAATGGGCCAATCAGGTAATCAGGTAGTACATTATGTAATATCAGTCAGGAAGCAGATTGGATATCTGAAATGGCTTGATTTTGTTCATATCCAGGGGGATAGAGATAAAAGGGCTTTAGTCATCATTTTCACAACAACAGTGCTAACATTTTGGGTAATGTTACATCAGCATACCTTCTGTAAGAACAATGCAATGAGATTGAAAAACACTATTTTTATTGTACTTGTTAGAGTACTTGTCTGGAAAATTACTCAAGTGAAAGCAGAAGAGTAGCACTCCAAAAAAGTACCAACGTTACTGTCAAACGAAAATCATGAAGATTTGGTGCATGCTCCAGTATCATCCCCCCCAAATTAACTGACTACTCCTTCTGGCGTGGTCATTTCAATTGAGTTGAGTTGTTCTAATTGAGTTGTATAGTGACAAAAATTAAATAGACTGAGAGACTGTCTAATCTCCTTCCTACACTACGCTTAATTAGTCCTACACAACCTGGCAACCCATAATAATAATAATAATAATAATAATAATAATAATAATAATAATAATAATAATAATAGTTTAACCATTGCCTGAAAGGACTGTCTAAAATTGTCTGAAAACACATGTTAAAGTGAGCCAGAGACAGATTATTTTGCGCCAGCCAATAACACAAGGGACAAGACAAGAGACATAGCAGACAGCATTGATTACAGTTCAGCTGCCCGTTCAGCACCGTGGACAGCTCATCACCTGAATGAGAAGAAACTCGAGGTCGATCACAGAATGTTCACAAATACTGCCAAAGTGGGTCTGGATCTTCAAACTTTGCCGGTGCCACTCTGGTTTATCTGTCCTCTGCAGAGCGGGGCACTCTGAGCTAAGTCTTTGCCGAGGGTTCAGGATTCCATTGACTGAGAGGATGCCTGTGCCATGTTTTTTGATGAACATGAAAGCTATCCTATTTTTGCGCAGGGCGTGTAGGACAACTGCGAGCAGACAGGGAGAGAGAGCAGGACTCGGCAGAGAGAGAGAGAGAGAGAGAGAGAGAGAGAGGCTGTGCTCGCTTCACTTTTTTTGTATGCTATCAAGAGGCCTCATCTGTAGGTGGCCTTAGTTAAAATGTGAACACAGTGTTTCAAAATGACTGCTGTCGCTGTGGGAAATAAGCTTGCTACCCAGTCTAGTATGCCCCTACTGTATTTTGGACACTTGCTGTTGCAGCTCCTGTGCGCACTCAGCTGTCTCTGGTTTTGTGTTGCTTCAAGATTCAAGATTATTTTATTGTCACAGTTTTAAAAATGTACATACTTTCAGAAAATGTGAGATACTAGTTTTCATTCGCTCCTCAACCATGTAGTATGCACGAAGTACAATATGTATGTTTTTCTTAATACATGAAGGGGGGGTGTAGAGTGTGCTACAGCCTAACGTGCATTGTCTTACTATGATATAGAATGTTTGTTTCAGACGAAAATGAATGAGGACAAAACGACCAAAATCAAAGTAATATTCCTGCAATTTTGAAGCCCCAGAGCATCTCGCTTTTGTCACAGGTATGAGATTCAAATAAAAGGCCGACCTGCGTGATCACATGGCTTTGTTTAGAAAATGTTGTTTGTTTGTCAATTGGCAATGTGAAACATAACCAAACTAATAAAAACCAACAAAAGTAACAATTTAACTTTTGATTTGGACCATTTCAAATGAGCTTATGTGTGAAAGTCTTAGCTTAGTTATTACCAGCTGCAGCTTCAGGCTAGCTATAAACTCATAGGGATGCATGGGGAGGATGTCCTCAGTTATTTCTCAGTCTCTGATCATTTGATTTGATTGCCGGTGGGATATGGCTTCTGGGATAATGTTAAAATGTCTGCTTTACCCCCTTGGTATGCCTTTCCATTCTTACATAATGACCTTAGTTAATTAAATAAAGCAGTAGGGCTAGCATAAAGTTTGGTCTAGGCAAGTGATGTGGTTAGATTTTGGTGGAAGGACTATGAACTTCATTGGTTGTTAGGACGTTACTAGAAACTTGACTACTTGCTTGAGTAGAGTCAAGACCATTTCCATTGCATAGGAATAGATGGGTCAGATATATTGTTTTCCAGGTATTAGTCTGAACACATTTATTGCTATGGAAATGGTATAACTCTTACAATAAATTATCAAATAAAAAATAATATATATATATGTTCAATAGATTAATTTACAATGGCCTTAAGATTAATTAAAGCCATTGTATAAGCAGGATAATGAACTTGGGTCCAGGCATTGCACACTTGAAATGACTCTCAGCAATGATCATTTCAACTGTGCAACGCCCCTCATTCACTATCCTTTACTTAACTACCAGGATAAGTTATTTGTAACTTTGAGGAATTTGCCATCAACAATGGTATTGTGTAGAAATAATGTGTTTGTCAGAGGAAATGATTTGGTCCCATATGCCTTGACCAGTTTGTCAAAGAAGGAATACAGTACATTCAGTCCATACAGCAATTTATAGACGTGATACTTCACTGAAGGTGAAATTACAGTCGCTCTGTGGTTTTGGCAGATAGATAATTTATTCTACACAGAAAAGGAAGTGTCTTTGTGTCTGATATTCTGCCATTGAACTGGAAGAGAAAAGGATTATTAGACAATCCACCACCACACAATGCTCTGGTGGTGTTATGTTGATCAAAGCTTTTGTAGCTAAACTGACAGAATTTCAACAGAATAAATCAAAATGTAAGGGGTGCTGTGAATGCCTGGGGTACTGTGAGTGCCTGCTGTGGGTATAGTAAACACAACAAAGCTAATTACACATGGAAATTAGCTGCTGATTAGGCCTCTGACTTGGACCTGAATGGAGGTTACTCTGTAACTGAACTATAATGACTCAAGTTCAATGATACTCCCTCATTCGTCTCTTCTCTTCTCTTCTCTTCTCTTCTCTTCTCTTCTCTTCTCTTCTCTTCTCTTCTCTTCCTCTCTTTTAGCTGCATAAAAATGTCACAATTAGCTGCAATAATCTGCTCCCAAAAGATAGAACCTCATGTTGATCATCATTACTGTTGGATACAATTTACCAACTCATTACAGCCCCTAAAAGTAGACTTTTGAATCAAATCATATTATATATCATTTTCAAATTAGTTGTGATACCTTGGTATAATTTCAGTAAACCAATGAGACCATTGCCAAAACAATTGTCTAGCCTTCTCATGATAAAACCACATTTCCAATAAACCCTGTTGCTTCTTGTTGCAAAGGAGATGTTGCCATTTCTTCCCGCCCCCCGGCAGCTCCCCACATAGGATTTGTTTTGAAGAAGCAAGGAAAGGGTAAACAGCCCCTGTGGGGTTATTTTAGTGAAAAGGCTTCCTTTGGGCCGTAATGCAGCTCAGCAGCACTCCTGTGACCGACCCAGTGGTACACAATATAACTACAAATCAATGACTACCAACAGACTCGTTGTGGTCCCGTCAGTTCTCATCAGTCTCATCATGATGTTGTCTACATACAGGGCCTATACAAAACCCTTATTACACAGCAATACAAAAACCTACCTCTGGAACATCATGGATCTCATTCCTGGAATGTTTGGAGGAATATTACAGCTGTCCTGATGCCAGGTAAGTACTGCTGAGACAGAACTTTTTGGGGGGAAGCCATGATTGAGGAGGATAGATGAACATGGAGAGAATGAAGGAGAGGGATAAATATGGAGAGATTGAGAGATTAAAGAGAGGGAGAGAGAGTTGTGGAGGTAACTTAACTTTTCTCACTCATTAACTGGTCTTTGAAAGACATCAATCTCTCTCTCTCTCTCTCTCTCTCTCTCTTTCTCTCTCTCTCTCTCTCTGGTTATGTAGCCCCTCCCCCTTTTCTCTCAGCCAGACAGGGCTTGTGAAGTGGAGATAGACTGGTACATTTGGCTGTTTGAACAGTGATAGTGTTGATTGCCATTGTTATGGATCAGTGGTATCATCAGGTCATGTTAGAGATTGGTTAACAGAAACCATACCAGCATGTGTCTGGGATAAGGGTTACCGTATAACCCTAACCTTATACTGGGCTACAGTACATCTATAGTAACCATGCATAACCAGGCAATGCATTAACAAGAACAGTACTGATGGTTACAGTATATTATCTACAGCACTGACATTATTTTATAATATCAGGAGGGCACATTATTCATAACACACTGTAAGTTAAGTTAAGTTAATCCTATTAACATAGGATTCCTGGTACCTCAGACTTCTACTACAGCTATTAGTTTCAGGTGTTACTTGTATTAGCTAGGGCCCATATATTCCTGTTGCTCATCTAAGTAATGCTACTTATTCGTGAGAGTGGTGTTTGTGATTCGCCACTGCTCCTCTCTTCATTACAAAACACATTCCTCTCCAAAGCTTCATTAAACAAGCCTTTCCAATACCTGTAAATCTCCATGGTGTTTCTGTATTAGTCACAATGGGAAAATTGTTTTTCAATCAACTCAAACAACATTAGGAATCTGCATTTGCATTTGTAAGTGAAGCTGTGACTGTGTTTTCTGTTTTTTTTTTCTTAGGTTTTTGTTGTATTTTCCATGGCCTCTAGGAAATCTAATTACCGCGTATTATTATCCTCTTGAAATGATTGTCCTCATAAAAATGAGCTTATGCGATTCAAGTGCTAGGGGCTGGATCAGGAAAGACCCAGGCTGGGCTACACTTTCAATTCCCTCTTGTTTAAGCCTGTTGTTTTATGTCCCTTTGCTCAAGCTTAAACTGCTCTGTTATTGTTGTTGCTTTTGAGGAATCATTACTGTCAATTTTAAATAATACATGCTTTATGTTTATCAATGGAAGAATTAATGTCTCATTCTTTTTTAAAGGGGAATGCCACCAATTTTAAGAATTAACATTTGTTATAACTGTGCCCCAGGACAGTTCAGCCAATATATGCGACCATACACCTCTCTCTCCTAATGCTAGAGTCCCACTGTTGATGACAGACTCTCTCTCTCATGTTGTTCATATTTAACGGAATGGGTATGTAACAAACATCATCACCCATGCTGCACACGTGTTCTCTCAGATTGGCATTCACTCTTGCGAGAGGGGAGAGAAAAGTGAAAAAGTTGAAGACTAGTCAACTTTTTAGACAGACTCCTTGTGGCAACATACAGGGATTTCACTCACTCTGTCCACAGTCTCCACTGTTCTCTGCTGCTTCTCAAGGGGGGGGGGGGTGAACTGCCCCTTTAATAAAGGCAGAATCAATCAACGTTTCTGACATGTGTGAGTGATGGTTATAAGGGCATAGCCTTCAGACTATATTATTCTGGTGATGATGATTTTTAAAAGTGTTGAAAGCCTCATCCTCAAAATAATATAGCATGTTTGGTTGACTTGACATAAGTGGTTATATGGTGCAAGCCAAGGCTGTATGGTGAAGCATGGGGCCAAGAGCAGAGCTCAAAGTGCAGCAACGTGTTAAATGGGTTGTTAGTGCATCAGGGCACTGTATATCAATGTTCTGCCCGTGTTTTGCTTTCCGTTCTCTTGACTATCGACTGCCTATTATTATTTAAAGCAAGCAAGGGCATATAGGCTCAAGGCTGTTGGTGTTTTGTGTGGCTTGGTACAAGGTATAATTCTAGCGTACTACATCTCACTTATAATAAGCTGACTGATGGGCCCCGAGCTCCGACCTTGCAGGGGGCCCTTGAAACTGCACTATGCCATTGACTGAACTATGGCTCCATCAAGTCAGTGCCCTATTCACTGTCTGTAGAGCAGCTTTTACATCCAGATGACATCACAGACTTGAGGGTTCTCTTTCTGATGTCTAGCTTTAGTAGAGAGTGGTGCATGTTCACATACCAGTATATTGACTGAACTGTCCTGGTTTACAGGAATAACATGAATTCTTAAAATCGGTGGCATTCCCCTTTCATATGTTTATCATCTCCACTAGTTTTCTGGGATTCACTGTATGTATACATTTGAGATTTTCTGGGTGTTGCTTAAAGAAAAATTAATTTACATTTGTCCTCATCATAAATCCATAATGTAAACATTAATCTCCTAGACTCTTACAATCAATCCATCCTCATTGGCATCATTTAATTTAGTGCAAAGGCACAGTGTTTCATGCTGTTCAGTATTCTCCACAGAGCCCTGGTATCTTGGAGCAAAGCTCTGGGGATACAATAAGCAGTGCAGTCATCGTATCACCAGGGATGGGATATTTTTGCTCTGTTGATCCCAAGCTCTGTCCATTTACTGTCAAACATGGGTCTCATAAGCCTTGCCTTCTACTATAACAATGTTTTTCAATGCATTATCAACAATCTATTCCCAGTTTTATAATTAAACCCGTAGCACTGTCCATGCCGTGTCTAATGACGTGATTCCAGGGCGAAGTGAGTTCTGGCAGGACACTCTAAGTCATGCATGGAGCGTGGCAGCTTAGCTGACGCTCCATAGTCCCACCTACACTGATTTGGCGGTCTAAAGATTTAAAGACACACCCTGTTTGCTGATGCTGTGCAAGTGTTGCTGCTGCTGTACCTGAAGTAAGGTTTTCACCCACCACCACCCCAGCCTCCACCTGCTTTGGTTCTACTCTGAATTGTACACAACTACTCAAGTGTTGTACTCTGTACTCAAGTGTGGTCCTCTGTAAGTTACGTCCCCTATGGGGGATTCGTTCGCAGTGCTCCCTGCTGTTCAGTTTCAGTATGCTGTTAACCTCTTGGAGCAGGGAGCACCCCTAAGAGTAGAACCATACTGCCAAAACTAACTGTAAATGGTTAAACTAATGACGTGAGTGATTCCTGACAGAACTGTATTTCTTGCATTTGTGTTTGATTGTCTTTAATAGTAAAATGGCAAATATGTTCTCTCTTTAAAAATTGATGATTTTGCCATTACATCATAATACAGTTTATGATATTTTCCTTGTTATCATTGTATTCCCTGACCATTAAAAATAATGGGGGTAATTTCAAGCCTATCATGTAGGTGAACAGATGGAGGAAAAGCCATTTACTGGTAATGGTGAAAAGAAAAATGGCAGTCACAGCCATTGGGGGACCATTTGTAAAATGTTCAGGGCATCACACTGTATATATCAAGTTTGGTGCTTTTAGGTAAATCTGAACGATTCATGTACATTTCACCTGGACTGGTAATCCTGATACTTACAAAGCTATTTTTTTTTTTTTTTTTTGTGATCCATTTTTTTTTTTTTTTTTTTAACAGTTATAAC
>OMKL01122434.1:1641-22036 GCA_900302295.1 Parasudis fraserbrunneri
CTTCAGAGGCTTACGGATCTTCTTCCTGGCTAGAGAGAGAGAGAGAGAGAGAGAGACAGAGAGAGAGAGAACGAGAGAGAGAGAGAGAGAGAGACAGAGAGAGAGAGAGACAGAGAGAGAGACAGAGACAGAGAGAGAGAGAGAGAGAGAGAGAGAGCACGAGATGGGGTAGAAAGACAGAGAAAGCAAAAGAGACGTGCAGGGAGCAAAATGGGGACAAACAAGAAAGGAGTTGGCGGGTGACGGAGGAGGGGGGCGGTTGAGTTGAGAGTCAGACAAAGCAACAGCAAGAGAGAGAGAGAGAGTGGGAGCGAGAGAGAGAGAGAGAAAATGTTAAATTATTCATTAAACTCAAGGTCCATTTCCTGTCTACGTAGCCACCGTGGTAAATTGATGAGCGCATGAGGAATTTCCACGCCTCTGACCTGTCTCCAAACAAATCAAAAGTGACAAAGTCATTTTCTCTCATCATTACAGACTTGCAGATCAATTCATCCAACACACACTCCTTGTTGTTCCGGGCGAATTGATTTTGTCATGAGGCGCTTTCCTATTGATGTTCTCATTCCACACTGAACAACTTAACGTCTCTACGTGTCTATTGAGAGGAGAGGCAAGCACCCCGCCGGTTTCAATAGACCACGGTTAGCCTTTGTATGCAGCTGGCTGTGTCAACACAGGAGATATTGCTCATGGTAACGCCTTAACCACATTAGCCGTGGGCCTTCGAGACGTGACATTGTCGAGGAATGTTAACAGCCTCAACTGCTCGTTTTCATCTCACAAGCTCATTGGACAACCGAGGTCCACAATCACCAAGGTGCAAAACAGTGCATGACAAGAGATGCATGCAAGAAAGGTCTTTACTGAAATCAAGGCTACACATGGTGACAAAATGATTATGTTGCCGTGGCAACAACAATGCAGAAATTCAGTGACTGTGGGACTGCCACTGTGGGAGAAGTAGTAGTGATTTTAGAACTTTAGTACCAAGCATAGCGCTGCAGCAATCATGACATTTTGTAATGACGATTATTATCTGACAAACAATTGCAATCACCGATTTAACCATCTCATTCAGCTTAAATCCAAAATGTAAGTGGTAAGGGGCTTTGCAAAGACATTCATGTTGCTCACTGTGCTACATTCATTGTAACTATAACACTGGAGCAAGGGAAACAAGCATCTGTAAACTTCAAAGGGTCTGTGAACACACTGAAACAGCATCTAACCATAGCCTATCTCATGTAATTGCAATCACATGATTATTTGATTGTTGGTGCTATAGAACACTGGTCCCCATGACATCCAGTTAGTCATTAACTGCTTCAGCAAATCAGAGATGAAACCTCCACGATATAGCCTACAGTGTAGCCGACATCTTGGATGCAGACAGGGAGCGAGGGGATTTTTCTTTCAGTGTATATGTTTCCTCTTAAAGTGACAGAGCACCTGAGGAATTTCAGTCCCGCCAGCATAGCTGCTGAGTCAGCCCTCCGATTAAGGACCTCCACCCCACCCCGTCCGCTCCTCTCGCTCTCAAGGCATTTCTGCTGCTGTACTAACTACATCTGGTGGTAATCATCACCATCACTGGGCCTGGAACAATCCTAGCAGACCAAAGCCTGTCCCTATCCCACACTGTCCTCCTTTCCCTCAGCCTACTGCCAGATCCGTAGGCCCGAGGGGGGAGTAGGGGGTGCCCATTCTGCCCGCCTGCCTGCCTCAGACTGGAAGCTATGTGTCAGCCACAGGACAGGAGAGCAGAGGGGCCGCCATACTGTATGGTGCTTCCTATTACTGGGCCCTATGCTGCAACAGTGGGGAATGTTCTGGATGGCCTGAGTTCAGCAAAAATCCACGGGTCTATGGTTCAGCGCTCACGCTGTGCCCTGCACATAATGTAGAGTGAACAGGCATTTGTCACTGTGTGGCTGACAGTACGGAAAGCCCTGGATAGGGGAGGAGGGAGCGAGGAAGGAAAGGAAAGGAGAGAGGACATGAGGAGAGCTAGTGCTGCAGGCTGAAGGAGAGATGGTCTGACTGGAGTGGACAGGAGATAATGCTCCGAGGGTGAGGCAGGGCTGACCTCTTCCAAGTGTTAATGTATTAATGCATCTCTTCAGTTACGCAGCACCACTCACTCTCACTGGGGTTTGGCCACCTCACGGGTTCAACAGGTGGCCACTAGCCACACATTCACACACACACACACAAACAGGAGCATGTACTAACGAGTCTAGAGACCCGATGCCAACAAAACAACCAGAGAGGAGAGGGCTACTCCAAATGCTGTCGGGTAGACGACAGACACATTCAGAATCTTTTCGGCAATGCTTCATGCATAGAGATGGATAGATTGCATGCAAAAGCAGACTTTAAAGGAGAAGCGAGAGGCCAGGGTTCCATTATTGATGTGTTGTAAATGATAGAGGAGGCTGAGCAGATTGTGTATCATTTCATGCATTATGGATGGCCAAGCAAAGAGCATCAGTCTTTGAGCTGCCCTCGCTGGCTCCCTCGATCACAACAGAAAGAGAGACAGAGAGCTAGAAAGACTGAACCCTCTGCCTGCAGTCACAGCCTCGACCTCCCGACAACCAAGAACACTACTACAGGCGTCCACATACTGTGCGATACTAGCAGTCTTTTACGGTTATTAGGCTGTATGTCAGATTGCGCGATGTGGAAGAGGCGACATGTTGCTTATCAGCCTCGTCAGACTGTGCGAGCTGGAGCTGCAATGCTGTCATACGGGGCGATGTGAGGCCGATGGCCAGCGACACGCATCACTTCCACATCACTTTCACTTTAACCACTGGCACAGCACATGTATAGAAATGATTTCCATCTGCTTTCTTGTTATCTAGTTCTCTCACCCAGTAGCTCTGCTGCATCTCCCCGAGCGGTGTGTTTTTTGGGTCTGTCTTGATCAAAGTGTTATGTCCCAGATGACACATAAAAAGGCTTTCATTCTCATACCAGAAAATTATTCAAGTCTCCCACACATTCCAATACATTTCTGGTCCAATTGGGCTGTACTTGCTTTCTTTTCAAGTTTGACATGATGTTTGCATTCTTTTGTTATTTTTTACATCAACCTGCCAAGCATGCCGTCATTGCCCATTGTATTCCTATTGGCCAGTAACCCGGATAGCCTCGTAGCTGCCATATAGTACCAGCCACACTGCACAGCTCTGACCCAACATTTCAGACACTGCCAGAACTTTGCCAGAGGCTCGGTCGGCGTGGATTGGCACATAATTGACCGTTCGAGACCCTGTTACATTGATCGACCCAAGTCAGCTACCCATTGTTCACACACGAAAAAGATCTTGTCCACAACAGGGACATTTCGTCTGGGACGGGCTTAAGACGGCTACAATTGCAGTGTGTGGGGGCCTTACGTGACACATCAATAGCCTACAAATGTGCCTCTCGTTGAAGTGTATGGAGAGACACCACGCAGGGTTCCGATTCTCAACCATGGGCACCAGCAGGGTGTGAAACTCTGAGGTAACAGCAGTCTGAAGGGAGGGTGTGGAACACAAACGTGTGTCTGAGGTTTTATGCCGCTCATTCATGTGGGCCTTTGGCATGGCACAGAATGTATAATCATGGCTCCCTGCATACCACACTTCACTCTGTTAGATACCACTTGGTGTATGAGAGGCAGCACTAGGTGGCAAAGCGGAGCCTCTCTGAGCTTGACAGAAATCCATTCGCTTAGTGGGAAATCCTTTCGCTCCGTCCTTTCTTCCCCTCACCAGATCTGCACCAGACTGTCCTCCGTGCTGCACACAAGCAACTGGGCTAGAATGCATTTCTGTTTCAATCCCTGCCTCTGTTCATTTTAAAACATTGCATCACTGTATCAAATCATTTGGCAACGCCATCTGAATTTCAAATGGACACCGGCCTAAGTGCATTTGATAACAGAGCAGAGCACCAAAATAATCTAGTCAAGAGAGAACAGTCAGATATTAGCCTACACTAAATATAGGCTTGGCTATGTACAAAAAGTGTAATATTTAGGCTGTACACAATAGCATATGTGTTGAACATCAATGATGGGGATGTGCATGGATGTTTATGTTTCAGCCAAATGAATCATCTAAAATGCTAGACTTGGAAAGCTTCCAAGAGATTCATAATCCAATTGTTACAATAATTCCTAACCAATTTTGGTACATTTCCCCTCAGTCTGCCTGAGGCAGCTGCTGTTGCCCTGATGCAGGAGCCTTTGGGAGTCTGGCCGTTTATCGGTTGTCTTCTCCCAAAGGGTCCTTATGTGTAGCTCCACAGAGAATTCACCCTACAAAAGGTCAGAGAGGTCTTTAACAGAAAAAACATGTTGAATTTCACGTACCCAAACAAGATGTCTGTAATCTTTCACTTGTCTACTTTCATGGCGGTGACAGGCGCTGCATCTCCTGTGCACAAATAAACTATTAGACGTAGTTAAATACAAGTATACCACAAAATCTCCACTGGAACAAAATCAAAGATGGCCTCGACTTCTTCTCGTGAGTGAACTGCCTCGACTTCTTGCGAGTGGTGCTATGCTTCCGAGTAATGCGTTCACAAGAAGAAGTCGAGGCCATCTATGATTTGGGGTATACTTGTTTTTAACTATGTCTAACAGTGCATTTGTACATAGGAGATGTAGCGCCTGTCACTGCCATGAAAGCAGACAAGTGAAAGATTGCTGATATCTGTTTGGATATGTGAAATTTGACGAGATTTTTTTTTCTTTATAGACCTCTCCAACTTCTGTAGGGTGAATTCTCTGTGGAGCTCGACAGGATCAGGTCCCCGGCTGTATAGGTAATGCTATGCTATGCTAGCTACATATCACAGCCAGGCAAATGAACATAGAGTGTGATTTTTGTATAGGTAATGCTATGCTATGCTAGCTACATATCACAGCCAGGCAAATGAAAAGAGTGCGATGAACTTAAAACTCCCCGAGCAATGGTATGTCATGTCATTTAATTTTACTTACTCAGAAGCATTGTATATTACCTAAACAGAAAATCTGGGTCACTTATTTGTCAAATACTTACCCTGAAGTTGTTCTGGGCGCTGCCACTGACATCTTGATCAGAACGTAAAAATCATTATTTTCATTTTTTTTTTTTTTTTAAAACATGTCAGCGCACAGAAAACAGACAGACACTCCGTTTAAGTTTTGACAAGTTGGACCATTTCAACAACTTCGGGGTGAGTGTTTGACAAATGAGTGGCCTCGATTTTATGTTTAGATAATATAGAGTGACTCTGAGTAAGTAAAATGAAATTAAGTGCATCTCCCTCAATATTAATTTGCCCAGTTGTGATATGTAGCTAGCGCAGCGTTACATACAGAGCCGGGGACCAGCGAATGCTGCCGATGCTGTACAAAACCCAAGTGTTTGGTATACTTTCCAGTCTACTAGTCTCCTACTAGTGTCATTATGTGTCCTACTAGCAGTAAAACAGATAAGAGCCGCACCCAGGCCAGGCTGCCGTGCTAGATACGACCTTCACACTTGTGGCCCTGGGGACAATGACATCACTATACAGCACAGCCAAAAGGGAGACACAGACCTCATGGTGCTCTCTAAACTGAGAATTATTCATGGTTCAATAATGCACACATTAAACTGTGTTAAGGCCTGGAATAATACCAAAGAGAAGAGATCAAATCTAATTCAGCAACAGTGCAGACAGAGCAATTTAGCTAAAAGCCAGACGCCTCCCTAATGTTTTACCCCACCATTTTGTAATCAGCTTAAATGCAGTTTTACATTATTTTGTGGGTATGCTGTTTGTTTATGAACAGCTGTTAGTGGAGTTTAAGCAGTTTAAATGAGACTCCGATGAGCCTGCTGGAGACGTGCTAGCGCTGCACTCTCCTATTACTTATTCATCCTGCTCATTATACCCTACACAGCGGCTCCAGGATAGTTTAAAAACACCCCATGTGTCAGCAAGTCTCTGGACACTCATTTGGTTGCCCTGATGCGAACCGAACAACAAACAAGCTGCGCGTGTATACACACACACACACACAAATACGCCCCTATAAACACACAGACACACACACACAGTTGTTGAATCCGGGTGTGATTTGATTAGCCTAGCTCGTGGCCTGTAAGAACACATAACAGCCAACCAGCCACTGTGTCCTTCTATAGCCTGCTCTAACAGACAACTAGGCCCAAATCACATCGGCAGCAATATGGACAGAACAGAACGGCAGGCGAACGAACTCAATCCCACCTGACCTGGCCTGGGCCAATAAATAGCAGCACCTGAGACACAGGGACACAGCATAGGCCTGCTGGCAACCTCCACGACTCCACTCTGTCTGAGCTGAGCCACCACTACTAGTCCTGGAAAATGTGTGTGCTGCTGCTAACCAAAATGCCTTGGAGGAAGAGAGATGTCCATTCCGGTGTGTCAGAACATCTGACAGTCAGGGACAGTGTAGCGGCAGGCCGCGCAGCTAGTAGACCACAGTCCAAGCATGACATCAGCATGGAATTCAGGCGGGAGAAGAGAGAGAGAGAGAGAGAGGAGGAGGAGGAGGAGCAGTAGTTTTTCTCTCAGAGTGTGTGTAATGTGTATCCCCACTACTACCAGACTCTCTCTGTTCGCATTGTCAGTGCTGCAGACAGAGAGAGGGAGATTATTTTACAGCCTGGGGAAACGGGGATGAAGCCGGCCTTTCATCACACAAACATGCCCTTCTCAAATGCACAAACTTTGGCCGGCAGAGCAGCCATCAAGCAGTGAACGCAGACACAGTGACACAGTTCACACCTCAAGCCTCCGTCTTCGCTCTTGCTCTCGCAATGCGAATCAGACGTCTTGCTACAAACAACACTTGAACATGGACGACACCGTGCTTTTCAAAAGGCAGTGGGATTACTGCAGACCTGCATATCTTCTATATAACATTCAAATACTCAAATATAACATGGTATTTGTTTAATAGATTACCCTGTATCACACAACATTAAAGCCATGTGCCCAAGCCAGGACAACACAGAGCTGGCCTCCAAATATACATCTCAAATCAGCAATGAGTCACCTTTACACAAAGCACGCTTGTTGCTGTGTGACCAGCTGAACCTCCCAACCCTTTCCATGTTGAAGTTAGACTTGACCTTGCCACTAACAGAGCGTGTGTGACTGGGCCGTTCCATTTCATTGACCCCGGAGGACAGAGTCAGTGAACCTGGCAGCGCTGGACAAACGCAATACTATCATCTAGCATAGTGCTTAAAAATAATTATTACTGAGTGCTAGTGGCGTGGGAAAGGTGAAGATCTGTGCATGTTATTCAAAGACCACCTGGACAAGAAGTGAGTGTCCACTAGTGCATGCCGTAGCCAATCTGTGCAGAGGACTTGTGTGTGTAAACTTTTGAGCACATGAGTGAGTAGTCGTAGTAGTCCTAGAACCTTGTCAACAAGGGGAAAGTGGAAAGGCAGAAAAACCGAGGTCACTAGCAAACGTCTCATGTTAATTACAGCTGATGTGTGTCGAGTGCTCTCAGGGTGCAAAGTCCCACTCATCGGAACGAATGTGTGTTGAATGGTAGGCTAATCTGTGTGTGTGCATTGTCGACCAAGAGCAGTTGTGACATGTTCTCGCTTCGCGTTCATAAATACAGAGCTGTCTGCATGCCATCTTAAATAGTCAGCATACTCCCTCCTGGCCGAGAGTGTGCGTGTGCGTGTGTGTGTGTGTGTGCCTTGCGTGGGTTGGGTCACACACGGAGTGCTTGAAACCTGCTCAACGAGCTGCTTCAGAGGGAGCTTGTTTTGTGTCTTTATCTGAAGGGTGAGATCTCTCTCACTGCCGGTGTAGGAGGACAGGACCAGCCTGTTAAGGAGGCTGTGGGTTCTCGACATGAAACGACGCAGAGAAAAGGCAGACCAACTAGGCTCATTTCTACGGCTCAATATCAAAACTGGGGGAAAAGAGGAAGACAAGTAGGGAAGTTGTTTCTGTAGTAAGCCCGCTGTTGTGCTGTCCGAGTCCGCGTGATGAAATTTCAGCTGAACTGTTGAAGACTATATGCTTTGCTCATAGAGTGACACATCAGGGACATGTAACTCGGAGCGATTCGTCAGCATTTTTTGTGTGTGCATATGTTAACATTCCAAACAAACTCAGACCTCTCTTGAAATCAGACCTTCACAGGAGATTGTCTCAGATTGGATTACTTTCAAGTTAACACAGCAATGCGCTTCATTTTTGTATTGTGCATTTTTAACACTGAGTGCTCTTAGTTTATTTGCGTTACTCTAGGAAGCTGATGAAACGACGTGGTAAATATCTTGCAGTAGCAAAACTGTTGCATAAAATAGCCTACTGTTGAGTATTGCCTTGTTTCAAGATAACAAAAACCTTTTTCGAACACCACTGTGTCGGAGATGCATAATGGGCTGCAGCAGCGGTCAAATGAGCTAACAACTGTATTTAAAAGGATAGTGTTTGAAAACAGTCCACGTTTAGCCAATCATAATCAACAATAAGCCTTAAGGGGTTGGGTTCTAGGCCCAGGTGAGAGCACAAGTAGACTGGGATGGGATCCTCTCATCAGAGCTGAGGTGAACCAGAAAAGGATCTCCGGGTGCTTTCTTTCACAGCTGCCTTGTTTAGGCTGGCTGAATCAAACCCTGGAGCGTTTACCCCAGTGGGGTGGTTTGTTTGGGTTGGTGTGAACACGGTAATCAAACTCAGGTCCGCACCAAACAACCGCACACTGGTTCACCCGTTTGAGGTGGTCTCGGTCCGCTTCCAACTGAACCCTGGAGCGGTTTGTTTGAGGTGTGAATGCAATCGGACCAAAAGCAGGAAAAGACCTGAAAATCGCACATGAAGCCGATTGGGCAGCTTTTGTTGACATTTTCCCATATATTCCCAAATGTGCGATTTTTTATCATCATAAGGTTATCATTTTCACTGCTGGTAAGTTAAAAATAGCCAAATAATGTTGTGATACTAAATAAATACCTTGTATCCATAAGTCAGGTTACAGTAGCCTAGACAGTGGCGCATAATTAATCACCGACAGTAAATTGGAAAACATATAGTATTTAATAACAGTTGTGCAAGCCAAAGTGGGAATCACAAGATTATTTTTGTGCACATATGTTTGTTAGGGTTCAAAATCATATCCAATAAAAGCCTGATCTCTGTGATTACATGACTTTGAGAGGACAATCTGATTCTGAACACAAAAAGAACTGAAATCGTTTTTTCTCTGTCCGCTCTTTGGTTCACTTAAAAAGGATAGAGTTTGTTTTGTATGAAAATGACTACATATGAAAACTCCCTTAGTTCACATCCCTTAGGCAAGTAGGTAGTTACTGAACCTGCTCATTCTCCATCTCCATGGCATAGCCTGCCTAGGTCTCACAGTAGACATATCTGTCCCCTCAGAGCTGACACAACCAACCTAGCTATTTTAATGACAAACTGGTGTGCCCCTGTGGTGTGCCACAATAAAAAAAAAAATAATAACTTAATCCAACAGCCTTGAGCGCCTTGCAAAAGTAGCCAACAGTTGAGCACTTAACTAACTGACAAATGTGTATCCTGTAGTACTATCTAGGTGTGGCATGAAATTATAAATAGACCAATGGGATACCCGGTTTCAGTTTAGAAAAGGGCCAGGGGCATGACAAAACAAGATAATCTGTAGACTATACGATAATACAGAGGTTTTAATCTCACTATGAAACACAACATATGGACATGAAGAATTTTCACTCAACGTGCCCAAACTTGAAATCGAGCAAAATATGCCAAACAGGTTCTAAAACGATACCCTTCCTCTCTAGACAGTGGCCTTTGACAATCAAACTAACCAAAAAAAAATATTAGTACTGCCAATAGACACATGTGGAGGGAAAACTGTGGCAATATGCTTCCCAACAGGAGCCGACAACCGTGTCATCTCAGTTCTGTCTACATGATATCTACAACACAGCCGGTACATAGCCGGTAGCTATGAAGATTTAGTACTGTTTGCACACTGCTGTGTAAAATCTAGTTTATCATCTACCAAACTGAACCATCAGTGTAAGTCTAAAATTCGCCAGGACCCCCAGCTGGCCACGCAAAAGGCGCATCTATCCGATATTGTATCCACGTCAAGTTTGTTCCACCTGTTTAATATCTATGGTTCCCCCTCTGTCCACCTTGCAGTCTAGACTGGTGTACGGGAAGTGCGTAAAGTTACCATTTGAGTAACGTTACCAGACCCGATTGTTAACAGCTGCAGTTTGAAAACCTGTAACATCTGCTCAACAATCAATACAGTTAGCTGAACCAGCTAAAGCAAACTTTGATATATAATAGCCATCGCCACATACTTGCCGACGAAATTTTCCAAGACAGAGCTTTTCCCAGCACTCTGTCCGCCGACAACAGCGATTTGCGGAAGGTCCAAGTTACAACTCTGGCCAATGGAGCTGAAAGCGTCTTGAAGTTTGTTGATCAGGGGGATCAAGTCCTCCATCCCCCGGTTCCCCATGGCTTCGTTAAGTTGGATCAGCCCCTGAACACAAACCAGAAGCTAGCTCGCTAGCTAGCCAACGTTAGCTTAGCTGCAAGGTGCTCGGGTTACTCTCAAGCGTTGCGTTCCACCACTTCAAACAGCTCCTGTCTTTATTCTCTCGATGAAACTTATGAAGTTAGCAATTATGTAATTCACAAAATTTTAATTTCGTGTTCTTTTGAACACGTTAAATGCTCAAAGTCAGGCAAACGGACGGAAAAACTCACAAAACAAAACTTCCTTTACACAAGACCATCCGGTCAGGCGAGTCGACATCCGATCTAAAACCGGTGAGTATAGACCCGCCTCTTGTCAACGAAATGAGGGAAATAATTGGCTTATTTAACTGCTTCTCCAAACATTCAGTCTCTCTATTGGATGTTCAAAGGGCGTGTACTTGAGCTCTAACTAAATTATTTGACAAATGGTTAACTGAAGTGTCAATCACAATCCCATGACATCACGTTTCTTGGGTCAATGCAATATGGCTGCGCCCGTAATGCATGGAGCTGATACCGTTGCTGATACAATCAGCTCTGAAACAAACATGCATTTAAAGAAAGTGATACCCACAGTTGCTCCACTAACTCTGCGAATTGTTGCTGAATGTTCAGTGACCAAAGCAAGAGCTTGTGATCTTATACTGCCACACTCCACCGTCAGCACACCGGTTTTCATGCCTGTGGGCACGCAAGGGACTCTGAAGGGAATTACGGTGGACCAGTTGGAGGGTCTTGGATGTCACATATGTCTTGGCAACACCTACCACTTGGGCATGAGACCGGTAGGTGACACTGGATTGAAGATACCAGTTCATTGTCGTGTAGCTATTCAATGTGATCTTTCCTTCCTAGCCCCTATCCTCTACTCGTGCTCACACAGCCCCTCATATTTGAGGTCTGTTTTATGTGTTTTCTTCTACTACTCTAATTAAGGGCCCTGAACTGATTGAACAAGCCAATGGTTTGCATGGCTTCATGAACTGGAAGAGAAATCTCCTAACAGTAAGTGGTGTTTTGTGCTTTGTGGAACTTATCTATTTTGGTAATGTAGCTACTAGCCTGGAAGCTGCATTACACAACTGAAGAGATAAAAAGGTGTTGCATATTTTGAGATGCATCATAATGTATGTTAGGGCTGTCCTTGACTGAATAAATTCTTAATAGTCATAGGACTTTGACGACTAATCAATTAGTTGATTTCAACGACACATCTGTGAGTTTCCCACGTGTAGTAATTCAGAGGGACTTCTTTAAATCTTGTGCTCACCAGATGTGCTTATTATTTTTCAGGAAATTTCTCATTCAATATGGAAAAAAGCATAAAAACTGACCAAGAAAGTCTTGATCAAACGGACCGATTAATCGACTAAGAGGGGGCAGCCCTAATGTATGTTCACTTCCATCCTCTCTGTTCCTCCATCCTCTATATAGGACAGCGGGGGGTTTCAGATGGTGTCTCTTGTTGAACTCTCTGAGGTCACTGAGGAGGGTGTCAAGTTCAAATCTCCTTATGATGGCAAAGAGATTCTTCTAAGTCCAGAGAAGTCCATCAGTATACAGAACAGTCTGGGTCAGTATGCCTCTTATAAATACTTTCACATCAAGCCAGATTATTATCTACCTCAATCTGTATTTTCTCAACATTTGGGTTTGTCTTTTGGATGAATCTTCATGACTAAATCTTTCAATAATGAACAAGTCATCAGGAAAAACGTTGTAATAATGACTTGGTTCTTCATATGATGTAATATAGGCTGAAATAGGGTTGGCCAATATAGCTATTTATCATTTGTTGTCTATCAGTGTGGTTTTATTGTAATTTTGAAATATATATTGTGAATCATGATACACAATTTGCTGTCTCGATCAATAATAAAAAGCAAATATTAAGTAAAATCTCTAACAAAATTATTTGTAAAAGATTTGAGTCATAATTATTATAATAAAATTAATACAATTATTTCAATTTAGTTTCAGTGTGATGTCACACTTACCATTACCATGCATTCCAGTATATTGAACATCAGTTTGAGTAACATGCATTTTCCATACCTAAGCATGCCCTCAGCAATATATCTACATTGAAAATATGCCACCTGATTGTTGTGATATTTAGATTGTTCGATATCCCCCAGCCTTGAAAGTCATGCTAACCATGTTTCTTTCTGCTAAACCAGGGTCAGACATCATGATGCAGCTGGACGATGTGGTCAGCAGTACAGTGACAGGACCGCGAGTGGAGGAGGCTATGCACAGATCCATTCGCTGGCTGGACCGCTGCATGGCAGCCAATAAAAACCCAGACAAACAGAACCTGTTCGCCATCATCCAGGGTGGGCTGAATCCAGAACTACGCAAGGCCTGTTTAGATGGTAAAGTCACCTGTTTCACAGGGGTTCTTTTTCTGTTTCTTAATTAAGGCTAAATGGGAATCGTACACAATTTTAAGAATTCATAATACTATGATATATATTGTTCCTGTGGTGTAGAACAGTCAAATCGATTTTGATGCACCACTTTCTCCTAAAGTCAGAAACAGAAAACTAAGTCTTGAACCTATGGTGTCAGAAAAATGTAATATCTGAAACTTCTCCGTAGGCATTGAATAGAAGTATCTTATGAATCCATAGATCAGGTCTGAAGTAGAAAATGTACCCATGTCCCTAGAATATTTCCCTGGGTGTTCTCCTCTTTGCAATCGTTACCAATTCATCCTCAATGTAGCACCTCCACATTTTCTATCTCAATGACGTTACAGGGACAAATCTTCCCACTTCTGGGGAGAATTGTAGATGTTCACAAATATTTGCTGGACCAGACCATAGCATATATGAACTCTTGAATTTAGTAGCCATCCCCTTTACCATTTCCTCTCCCTGTCAACATCCTGTGTAGAAATGACTAAACGAGACGTCCCTGGTTTTGCCATTGGTGGTCTGAGCGGAGGAGAGGAGAAGGATGATTTCTGGAGGATGGTCACACTGAGCACAGACCACCTACCAAGGCAAAAGCCTCGCTACCTCATGGGTGTGGGGTATGTCATGTTTGTTGGTCTTTAGCACATTTCTCTATGAGAATTACACTGGTTACATACTAGGTGGTGGTGTAAAAAACAGACATAGAAAAACTTGTCATGCAAACGTGTGGTTTTTGTGTGTTACAGTTATGCTGTGGATTTGGTGGTGTGCGTTGCTCTGGGATGCGATATGTTTGACTGCGTCTTCCCCACCCGTACTGCAGTAAGCTCTCCCTTTTCAGTCTTGCACACTGCTGAGTCTCTCTTCAATGACATTTAGTTCTCAAAATTTAATAATGAGTAATGGTGCTGATCTGACAAAAGGTTTAAGGTTCACTGCACACAAAAAAAAGACTACTTTAGACTACTTTTTATTAAGACTGACGCTTAGTTTTCTCATCGGCTGTACTAATGAAAATAAAGCAGATGTTTCCAAATGAAGAAGTCAGACTAAATACTTTTTTTTTTTTTTATATGAGGTGAATTTTGGTGAACAGGAGTGCTGTGCACAGGACACATTCACATTTTTTATAGGTTTTAAAAGGGAGGGCGTGTTCAGCTGAGTTCCGATATAGTTTAAGGTGCTCTTTGAATACAAGGCTTGTATATCATAAACATAAAAGAAGAGAGAATTGGTACACTTAAAAGGTTACTTACTTACTTACTTACTGGTATGCTTTAAAATGTCTTTATTATCTTGGAATGTCTTAAAATGAGGATAAAAACACACAAAAGGGAATTAACCCATGTGTAGCAGCTTACCACTTACCTTGCCTTTACCGAATTTCCCCACGGGATAATAAAGTATTTCAATTCAAAAAAAGCCTTCATCAGGATGAAGGTATGGGTCGCTACACATGGGTTGGGTGTTTTTAATCCTCTTTTATCGACATATGCCAAGATAATAAAGACATTTTAACACACAAGTAAGAGCGCTGTGTCACCCCCTCCCCCCCAGTTCTCCTTATTGTACTCCTTTTACTTTACCACGCTGTCACTTGCACATTTAGTCAGTCAGTCATTCACTCAAGGTTAGCCACTCTGCCCCTAGTGGTGGCTCACAGTATGACACTTCATGTAAAACCAGTTTAATCCGTGCGACAATACTATGCATCACTGTGTGTCCTTGGTGTGGGATTTGGGAGGAGCATGTCTGACAGTGTATATGATGTTAATCTTCCTGTTTGCCCCCAGAGGTTTGGCTCTGCCCTGGTCCCATGGGGATCGCTCCAGGTCAAACAGAAGCAATATTCCAAGGACTTCCAGCCGATTGACCCAGACTGCCAGTGCCCCACCTGCAAGAGGTAAAAGGAGGTGAAACCAGAGACTCTGGGGTTGTGCGCTGGCAGAGGGGATGGAGGTTAGGCTTATTTGTTTAAGCATTGTGCGTTTTTTCTTTTTCCAAAGTCTTTTTTTCTCCTTCAATGGACCATGATTAACAATATAAAGCATGAAATGTTCCAATTTCAATGCAAATCGCAATACATGTTTAGACACCAATATCACTACATGACTACTTTTTCAGCTCTGTAAAAAATGTCAATAAAGCGGGTGAAATACTACGGGATAATATTTGCTCAGTTGGAATATGATGAAAGAGTTTCTCCGCCAAACAAGTTGATTCTGTTTGATTCTTGATGCTCGAGATTCTGCACAGCAACACCAGAATACCTTGTTTAGGAAGCTGTCTGAAACATAATTCCCTGCTGAAAGATTTCTGCCTTTTGCCATGTGGAGTCGATATTGCAATTTTTCCCTCTTCTCCACTTGTGCAGCCCTTGTGCATTCATAAAACCAATCTAAGTCATTGTTGGGAAACAAAAGAGATCTGATTTCACTGAAATAGCAAAAAATATTTGACAGACTTATGAACAGGTTCAGATGACAGATATGAAGAAGGGAAGATGAAAATGTCAAATTATTGTCAGTCACATTTGATTTTATGAATTCTAGCATGCAAATTAAAAGGCTGTGGCAGGTTGTTGTATGAGGAAGTCATTTCCATGGTGTTAAGTGGCAGCTGGTGTACCATTTGGCTGTAAACATTCAAACACTCCGCTACACCCCCTTCTTGGTCAGAGTGCACTCTGAATGCTCTGAGATGGCCACACTCTGAATATGTGAATGTAGCGAACTCTGACAGTGCTATGTATTGAAGAATAGCTCAATTTAGAGCAAGAGTCGTATGTCCTGGTGCTCGGTGTACCAATGTAAAAACAGACCCAGCGTTTGGACACTGCACCATAGGACATTGTGTATGAAAAAAAGCAATAACATCAAACCAGGAAACTGTCAATTACAGTATATGAAAATGGTCTATTTCAGGCACAGTAGGGCATACCTGCACGCCCTCTTCAAGAGTGATACTGCAGCCATGCATCATGTTACCATCCACAACATCGCCTACCAGGTCAGTATACAGTGGAATTGAAAGGCTGTTCCAGAGAAATAAAACGTCTACTAAGGCTAAATGTTTTTAGCTAGATAAAAAAAAATCTAAACTACCATAGTGTGTAACAAAACAGAAACTATAATCATTGCCTCTGAAATGAAATGTAACCGAAATGAAATTGAACCTGGAAGTATTTTTTTTCCCCCCTTCAGGTTCATTCTCCTTATCATTGCCATAATGACAGTGATTTGGCAAGAAAATGTTCTAGTTATTATGAATGAATCCAAATTGGCAAGCAACACGTTGATACATTCTATGTATGCCTTGCCTAAGGCAATTCTTTATCAGTGTACTGTATATACCAAGCAAATAGCAACACATTCCTTACAGGCATCACCACTGAAATACTGAAACTGAAACTAAATAAAATTAAAGCTTAAGTGAAATACAAAAATATTTGAAAAGTCAGCAAACTAAGAAACTAATTAGGAATTAAAATCAAAAGAGGATAAAATCAGAGAAAGGATTATATTCCTGTGCATTTAATGTATTTGGCACACAACATTTTTAAATGGTCAAAATAACATTCATAATCATAAATATAAAATGGCATTGACAAAAATCAAATCAAACTGAGGAAAAGTATTTCTCTGATTGGTTGCTGATATATTATATTTTTCAGATACTGAGCATTGAACCACATAAATTAAACTGATGTGAAGTCAGGTGATATGTTGGCCCCATTAAAGCCATCAAATCCCAAGATTCTCTTTGCCACTCACCTGGTGGTGTAAGTGGTTCTTTTGCAATATCAAAAGACTTATATAAATTTGTTCTAAAACCTAGTCTTCGTGGAAATTGCTTCTTACATGCATAGCTCTAATTGATTTAACAATAAGAAATAGTAAGTCTATAAAATGACTTTGGGTTGATATTCCTTTTAATTCATAAAATTTCAACTTTGTTTGTTTTTCCAGCTCTCCCTGATGCATTCTGTGAGACAGAGCATCATTGAAGGACAGTTCCCTGAGTTTGTTAGGATGTTCATGAAGCGAATGTTCCCCTCAAGTGAGCAGTACCCCAGCTGGGCAGTGGACGCACTAGCCTCAGTCAGCATCACACTGGATTAGAACTGGGACTAAATCTTAACACGTTATTAAGACCATTTTTATATACTTTTTATGAACTTTTTTTTTTCCTCTCGATTCATGTTTTATACTCTGCTTTTGTTTGGATTCCCAATCATGTCGGTCTCATGGAAAACTGCTTTTGTATAATATATAATGTAACAACTGGTCTTTGGAAACAACCTCTTTTACTCAACCTCTGAAAACTGCCCTCAGGGTGCACGTTATGATGATGTGATACTGGTTGGGGTTTCAAACACATGAACTATCTCCTGTGCTATGTTCAGACACTTTTATGGTTACCATGGCTACAGAAGAAGGCAATGGGCTCGAAATGCTCTATTTTTCCTTGTATTCAACAGCTTTGTACTTTTCATTTCTGAGTATTTGACAGGGCTGGTTATCTAGGCTATATTTGTTAAGTATGCAAAGCCAATAAATGTGTGTATTTTTGTTCCTCTGTCCTGACAGACCATAGTTCTAGTCTAGTTTGAATACACAGATGAATGTTGCTCCTCAAGATTGTGTGCTTGTGAAATGACCACTAGAGGGCAAAATGTACATAACCAGGTGGAAAAGTATAAAAGGGAAGAGTGAAACTGACATGCTAGATAACAAAGTAAGGAAACGGCATTGCAGCCTTCTCTGTATAAAAGTAGCAGCGTGGTTTTGATCATTTCGGCATATGAAATGAGAAATAAGCAGGAAGTCGAAAGTCATCATCATTCCTGGCTATCCAGGGTCAACATCTGTCCATTTGGACAATACTGAGTCATCAGTATTTCATTTTAAATGATCTCTCATCTCAGAAATTCAATGATGGAAATATATTATTTTCATTGTTGGTTGTCATCTCTGATGTAAGTTCTGTAAGTGCTAGTCGATCAAGACTTAATTGCACTTGATTAATATTAATCACATTGAAAGTTAATTTGAATAACCTCTGTTGCCTGTGGCTGTGAGTCAATATTTCTCTCAACCATTAGAATTTAAATTCAAGCTCTATTGTGACCATATACGTCACAGATTAATTATTTGGTTACATTTATTAATAGACTAACTGGAGTAGCAGATGAACCATGGCATCACCTAAGATCTGTCAATGCAGTACAGTGTTGCTGTACAAAGTGGTTGGTGAATAATCCAATTAAGATTAATGAGCACCGAATATATACTTGATAATATTTGAATTCATTATTATATTATAAGCCTACCTTTTTGAGCTGCTGCTTCGACAGTTTAATTTGGTTATTTTTAGGTTATGGGTGGTTAGAGGGAAAGCTTCACTGAGAGCTTACTGCTTCACAAGCTATGTAAAATCGTGCCAAGTGTTGAAATTAATATGCGCAACTGAAGGGTTGAAGCCTGCACATAAATTGGATGTGTTCTCATACATATTTCAGCAATCTCCAAAATAATAATAATATGGAAATTGATGCCTTTAAATGAATCAATATAAATGTTTAGGTGAATAATTTATAGTTTATCATCTTTCAAGTTTACCGTGATATGAGGGAATTTGTTGTTTTTTTTAGTTGTTTTTTTTACAGAAAATGAAAAGTGGTCATGACATTATATTGTTCGCATTGAAGATGTGTGTCCAATCGGTTGATTCCACAGCTTCGCAGTCGCTGCGTCCACAAGGAGACCAGAGGATGTGGATGTTCAAAGAGACAACCAGTTGCTCGCCAGCTGTCACACCAAAAGTAGCCTACCCACGCATTACGGTTGGCTGTGCATCCTCGACCTGTTGCCTCAGAAGGAAAGTAGGCTATATCGTGACTGGAACAAAAGAAGTTGATTTGGGGTGCCATGAGTTACATCATTAATCTGCATTTTGAATAACAAAGGAGGGAGAAATTGTTTTGACGAATCTTCTCAGTGTCGAGACCGTTTGTGTTCCTCTCTGGGTAAATATTTTTCGGGTGCGCTGAGGACAATGGTTGAGCTGGAGAAGGAGGTACTGCCGCTTCCCCCGAGGTACCGGTTCCGCGACCTGTTGCTCGGGGACTGGCAGACCGATGACAGGTAAGGAGGTGGCTGCAAACTTTCTTGTGGAATAATGCGGCGTTTACGCACAGCAGCGCACAGATTTCGTTGCGTATCTATAGGCAATTAGACCATCACATTGTATTGTTTAAAAAGTATATTTTTTGTTTGCGTTACGTTTTTATCTTAAAATAATTAAGCTAAACATGCCCACCAACCGGTAAAACCCATCCTATGTTTTACCGTCTTTCTGTGGTGCAGTACACCCCTGTTGTGACTGCTGCAACAGGTTTCATGCGCGCGCGCGTGGAGAGAGAAAGATCGTGGTCGTGTATGTGTTTGTGTGCGCACGCGAGCGTGTGTGAGTGTGTAGGATGGGGGAGCGTTAAAGGCATAACAGACTAAATGTAGGCGATCCAGAATATATATCAAACTGCTAATGTGAGACCATTATCAGACATTAGGCTGCTTGGAACGAGGAATATTTCACAATCCATCAGCCATATGAATTAATATTTTATTTGAGACATGCCACATAAAAGTGGTCCATTCTACAGGATATTATATGTAACATATACACTATGCTTGTGGGTGCATGACGCTCAGCAGGAGGGGATGGCGGGAGGAAGGACCAGACAGGTTTATTATAATATTCATATTATTTCTAACGCCATAATTGCGGATGCTTACACTTTAAAGCCTCACCACCTGCCACCTGGCCAGGCAATTTCAGGTGGTGGTCCCTACCAGCTCTCAATTAACCTGTGCTTAACCTCCCCCATTCAGGTCAGTGTATTTGATGTGCTTGCCTCATATGAGTATGCAGCACTTGATCTGGCTATTTCATTATAGAGCCAAATGGAAAACATTAACCTCCATTTCACGCCTGATACCCCTTGTTGCTATAGGTGAGAAATGAGAACCAAAACAATTGCTTGTGGACTTAATGGGCGTTTCAAATCGGATAAGTGGGGGGAAACTCGCCTTTGAAAGCCTCTGTGGATCGTAACCATTTAGACTTAAGCAATGACATTCAATACCACAGAGACATTGGTACTGAGGTTAAAACAGCCTGCAGGGGACCTAAGCTGTTAATAATGTTTATTAGATTACAGAAACAATAGCCTATCTAAGGGACAGCACCTGGACTGATGGAGAGCTGTACAATTATTTGACAAAACATTGCTTGCAGATATGAATCTATCTCTTACATCATCATCATCATTACCATCATCATCTTGCCTCCTATAAGGGCCTTATGTGCCTGACAGGCCTAAGACATCCACTCACCAGTGGTCTTCTGTGAAG
>OMKL01122448.1:0-11254 GCA_900302295.1 Parasudis fraserbrunneri
AACCTGAGGTTCTGATATGATATTGATCATGCTGTTGAACCTTACTTTACGCTAATTTATAATGAGTTCACTATTTTATACTGCACTATTTTATACTGATTTCTGTAACAAGATTATTGTAATTCAAAAGCCTATTGGAACATTAGGTTCTGATATGATATTGATTGTTTGTATCATGCTATTGTTTTAATTCTGCTATGCACTGCTATTGTATGTCTCTTACTGAATTTTATGCTGTGAAGCACTTTGAGCTGCAATTCTTGTATGAAAGGTGCTATACAAATAAAGTTTATTATTATTATTATTATTATTATTATTATCTTCATTTATATATTGTTTTTAATTTTATTTTGGCTAAACGGGAAACAAGGCCACACTATGTGATCCTGCAGGCATGAGCACAAACAGGGTCCAAACACACAAATATACAAAGTGCCCTCACTGAAAGTGCTTATACTCCATGATATTCCCACTGGTCCTGCCCCCTTGTTCAAAATACCTTCAATTTAACATTGTCCAAATGTGCCTCAGGGAATGCTGTTCGTCCTACCAGTGTAAACAGCTGCTGATAATGATAATCATGTATTAATTTAAGGCTGAAATGTGGAAGGTCTACACTTGAATGAATGGACTACATTTCCCACGAAGTCACGAGTCACCTGCCGTATTCATGTGGTATTGGGTATATCGGGCGGGCGAGTTTCCGACCTGGAAGTAGCCTGTGAACAGTCTACCAAGTCGGATAAACAATGTCAGAAAGTCTGGGAAATGTTTGTGACGTTATGCCCTTTGACCGGTGAAGCTATTGGGTGGTTCAGTCACAATCAAAACCAAAAGTGGAGAGAATCACATTAGTTTTGATAGAGTGCAGTAAAAAACAATATCATCAACTT
This sequence comes from Parasudis fraserbrunneri, assembly GCA_900302295.1. Lineage (NCBI taxonomy): Eukaryota > Metazoa > Chordata > Actinopteri > Aulopiformes > Chlorophthalmidae > Parasudis > Parasudis fraserbrunneri. Next base: position 894 of record OMKL01122448.1, read on the forward strand.
ATTAAAGGGATAGTTCAGATTTTTGGACATTAAGTTCTGAACTATCCCTTTAAACAGTAGTGGCCTAAAGCCATCGTTTCCGTGTTTCTAATTATTTACTTTGTTATTGGTTCAATGTTTCTCCCGGCTTTGGCACGTGAATGCTAGCAGGTCAGATGAAAAAATGTCATGAAATTTGCTAGCTCTGACCTTCCAAGTTCCCAAGGACCACATGAATGCGGCATACTTGTGCCTTCAAGTACATCTGGGAAGCTCCTACTTCCCACGTTGGAACTTGTACTCATGACTTGACTGGTGTTCAAGTGCTCTGGTTGGAAATATTGGGTAACCATAGCAACAAACATGTTTGCTGTGAGAAGGATTTTTTTTCTGTGGGTAATGTTTACAATACTAAACATATAACTAAAATAAAACAAACTATATATAAGTATATAAAGACTCTCTAATATAATAATCAAATATATTATTTTATTACCATCAACTGCCATGTTCTCTGCCATTTTCTCTGTCATGAAACTCACAACTCGTAAACTTGGGTTGGCTACCGTCATTATCTCCCAATTTCCCAGTCATAATTTCGACTTCCAGGGGCCACTTGTGCTGATAACTCGTAAATACGTTGTCTCCGAAGAGCACTTGAAGGCACCATTATTTTCAGTAGGAAATATTTTTAGTTGACACTACACAAGGCTCCATAACAGTGAAAGGAAGCATAACAGTTGGCTAGCTACCTAGACATATAAGATACTGTGACACGACTGCAGGTTGTAATTTGTAAATAAACTAAACTACACTTGTGTTTCTTGGAAATACATGTGAATCTATGTTGTTGTTGTTGTTGTTTTTGTCTTATCAGATAGTTATTAGTAGACTCATTAATGCTGAGGAGTTTTTGAGTGGATTAACTTATGTTTTTTGCAAAATATCATAGTCTCCATTGTAAAGTATAGGAGCTTTTGAACCAGGGGGCAGGGCCAAATGGAATGTCTATTGATTTCTGCATATATTTTAGTTTACCATCATGTTCACTTATCAAAGGGCAAGATACCCATTAAAAAGAGATATCCTAAGCTACTTGAAAAACATGACACCCCACCCCTCCCCCTTAAATAAATGTAGGTTATGGGAGTGCCCTTTTTTTTGTTGGAGACCCTGCCCCCCAAAATGTCTGAGCACAGCCCTGTGTTCCTGAGATGAATACCCGGTACTATGTTTAAATGAGAACATCATTAACCTGCTCTTGACCTGACCACCATCAGCAGCATAAGAGCAGCTCCAGGGCCTCTGCCTTCTATCTGCCACACACAGTGAGTATAGGCATGTCACCAAGATTACATCCCGCAAGTTCTTCATCAGCCTCTTCCTGTCTACATATGAAGTAGAAGTTAGCTTCATCACACTGCAGTAGCTGTCTGGCATTAGATAAAAAATGGCTTTCTCCTTCAATTGATCACATGAGGTCTGAGTGCAAAAGTAAATGATTTTAGTTGCTTGCACTCCACTCTTGGGGGGGGGGGGCGCTGATGGTGTAGGGTTAAATGCTCAAACTGAACACACAAAGTACTGTAAAAGGCATGCCATAACTCTGATATCAATCTGTGTGAGGTTCAGTGGTACCTTTTTTTTTTATTAAACACAGGCTACCCAAATAGCGCCGAGAGAGAGGCGGTGTTTGTCTGGACCCTACTTCCCACCTCTGGGATGTCAGTCACGACAGGCTCCGTGAAGACAGAGGGGCCGAAAACCCGTCCGCAGAATGGATTGAGTGAATACCAACGTGAGAGACAGATGCCGTGACCTCGCCGCTTGGCCCTCCGCAGAGTCAGTAATGAAATAAACAAGCTCTCCCTGACATTCTGCACACAGCTAGAAAACCCAAGAAGCACATCCAAAAGAAGGAGGAGATAGGGGCTGGGGGCAGGGGGGATTTTGCAAGTCATGTCCCAAGTATTTCTCTCTTCTGCACCTGGATGGGAGGCCAGAGAGAGCATGAGACTCCCCTGTCTGCAACCTGTTTTATTTTGTCGGTTCTATAAAATCTAATACGCAGCAGCATCCTACATTTTTAAAGTGAGAGTGCTCTCTAAATCTGCTATTTATTGCAGTGATTTAATTTCGTTTGGTCTGCTGCTGTTTTTGTGTCTGCACGAGAGAGTGCCATGACCTCACTCCCCTCTTAGAGAGGGCTTAAACACTGCAGAGTCTAGGAGCACTAACTGATGATACACATGACATGCTGCACAGGCAGCAGAGCGGATAATTAGAATTACAACAGAAGTTGAGGAGGACATTGAACGTATATGTGGCAAACACAATGAGTTATATTATATATTGTGGCAAACATCAATGGGATCCAATGATGCATGTTCCACTCTCTGTGTTCCACAATTAAAGAAATGAAAAATAAAAAGACAGATGAAATTATAAAATGAGAGACATGAAACCTAAAAATAATTTTAGTTGAATCCCTCCCCCAATATGCATTGCTAACAGGTCTCTTGCTTGGCTTTGAAATCAGTCCTGAGAGGAAATATGCAGCTCTTAGATCTTAAAATATTGTATTTATTTGCAAGTGTATTGCTGATACTGTCAGTTCAGATTTCATCTGTATTAAAATAGACAATTGTGGCATTCCTTCGTCACAACTCTTCCCCTGCTGTGTAAGCTGGATGCTGGCAGGCACCCCTCTGGAGAGCAGGTGAATATGGATGCTAGCTTGGTATTGTGCCATACTCATACTCAGACATGGGCCTGAGTGAAAGGTTTTCTCAAAATAAGACCATTCGTGTCATGTTTTTTCCTTTTACAAATAAGTTAATTAAAAGCTAAACTGTCTCTGAATTCCTTTAAACCTAATATAAAATGGATATAGAGTAGGCTCTACCATTATTAAGCTGGCTCTGCCTGTTTCAAATTGGCAATGTGTGATGATGCCTTTGATGCCATTATCTACGCATTCCACAAGCTCTTTGTCTAGGTTTCAAGTGCATAAGCCTATATGTAGGCTAAATATATTAATTTATCAGACCTCTTTCCTCACACAAAACATATATTTTCTTTAAAATTTTTATATAAATGGCAGTGTGCCATGTGATAGACTTAATTGTGGTACAACAGTCACTTATTCAAAAATATAGGTAAACAACACTTAATTGAATCAATTTCTCACACTGTAGCCTAACATTGTTTGCTCTATAAACTTATAGGGTAAGCATAGGCCCATATCTCATCCTATGCTGAATACAACTTTGTTGCACCCTCTTCTGGAAACAGTGCAGCACTGATCGGTCCCTCTGATGAAAACCTGAGACCACTTTCTCCAAAACTGGCTGCATTCACCAGAGGTCTAGATCTCAGATAGGAGTATACCTACTAGTTGTTAAAGGGGAATGCCACCCTTTTTCACATGTTATTCCTTTGCCCCAGGACAGTTCAGTCAATATTCATGAACATGCACCACTTTCCTTCCTAAAGCTAGAAATAAGAGAGAACCTTCAAATTTGTGTAGCATCGCTAACAGGTCTGAACCAGAATGTAAACCGGATATGTGTGTAGACCAACACAAATATTTTATGGGCCCACAAAATCAGTGCACCATGACTGTCTATGGAACAGTCCCAGATTTCACATCTGGGTGACACTACAAATTTCAGGGCGCTGATTTCTAGCTTTAGGAGAGAGTGACGCATGTTCAAAAATACTACTGACTGACCTGTCCTGGGGTACATGAAGAACATGTGTGAATTCCTAAAAGAGGTGGTATTCCCCTTTAAAGTGTTTAATTAAACGTTTATTATATTAAATTAATTTAGACTATCAAATAATCCCCAAACTATAGTGCATTCTCAACCGAATTTACCGAATGAATATAATAATAATAATTTCCTATCTTGTAACATTTGACAGCCCTCGTGTAAGCTCTCTGGTTGGATCGCGTCATTGTCGCGCTTTTGATGACGTTCTTCCGGGTTGTGCAGCACCCTTGTGGGGACACGTGTATGGGTGCAGTGTAGACGTTTATAACATAACTTTACATTTTGGACGTATTCTCTGTGTATATTTCTTTGTCGGAGGGTTTGGCAGTTGAACAGCCAACATGGTGAAGCCACAGTTCAAGGGGAGGAGCACGATAAATACCTCAACGTCCAGCAGCAACCCTGGTAAGATAAACTGACGCCGTTTGTTTACAGCTAATGCTAATTGTTGATAACATAACTGGATCACGTTGTGCTCTGAAAAAGCCATTTCAATACAACATTCCTATGTAAGACATGATGTATATGACTACATTATTACGTACAAAATGCCAAAATTAATCAGAACGCGTTTGCATTTATCCGTTCTATCTTGTCGTGTAAACATTAGCTTACTGTGACGTTACGTTAGCAACATTAGGCCTATAGTATTCTCATGTCGTTTTTTGACATACAATATGGCGCAGGGCCACAGCTCATTGACAACGGTTGTCATTTAATGATAAACACCTACTATTTGAATACAACCACCTGTTGTTGGCCATCTGCGATCGAATTATATGAATGACGTTATGTCATTGCATTGCAAACCTGGGTCTGACTCCCCTGATGACACGAAGAAAGACAAAGCTTCGAACTAGTTTTGAAGCTTGTCACTCTTCAGATTTAATTCGCTACCGTCGTTAGCTTCATAATGGTGATCTTCTTGTCATGGTGAATAGTCCATAAATGTCAGTTACAATCATCATGTAGTGGTGGACACATTCTCATCATCCTCATCATGTTCAGCTGGATGTTTTCTTTTCTTTTTTTTCATCATGTGGTTTTGCAAGTTAAAAAGGAGTGGCACCCATTTTAGGAATGCACATGCTCTTCCTGTGCCCCAGGACAGTTCATTCAGTATTTGTATACACACACCACTCTCTCCTAAAGCTAGAAATCAAAGAGGGAACCCTCCAATCAGTGATGTTACTAGGGCTCTGATTTAATGAGGCCATAAAATGCTGTACGAGCTCTTAAACCCACATGGGGTTTTAATTCTGGTTCAGACCCTCTAGCAATGCTAGATTATAAAACTAATTTGGGTGTAAGAGCTCAAAAAAACATTGTATGGCCTCATAAAATCAGAGCCCCATTCATTGTCCATGGAGCAGCCCGATTGGATCACCGATTGGAGGGTTCTCACTCTGATTTCTAGCTTTAGAAGAGAGTGGTACATGTTCACAAATACTGACTGGACTGTCCTGGGGCACAGGAAGAACATAATGAATTATTAAAATGGGTGGCATTCCCCTTTCAAATATACATCTCAAACTTTTGCAGATCGGCCCAAGGGTGCTGGAGGGAGCAACATGAGGGACCGATCTACCATCAAACGTCTGAATATGTACAGACAGAAACAACGATGGTAATTGTCTGTTTTTTACAATATTCACTAAACAAGCTTATGCAGGTCTGGAAATATATGGAAATCGATCTTGATAATTTTCAGGTATTGAAAAGTGATGTAGTGGTGGACACACTCTCACTTGACATATTGTGGTTTTGTGTTTATTTTTCTGGAGGATCTTCAGCCATAGAGCGATATAGCCTAGTTGACAGTTACTGTATCGCCCAGTGTTAATAGGCGACCAAGATCAAAAGTGATCATCATCTTTTCATTTTCATCTCACACCCTCCACGCGGATACATTTGTATCCTCATATATCCAGAGACCTAAACTGATCACATCTATGTTGCACGGTGCCTTCAATCTCTGGACCGAAACGTTTCTCTGTGAAGTTTTCCGCAACCGTATATGGCAAGGGACTGGCCATACACAGGAGGGTCTACTGACCAAGCCACAATCAGCATATGTCATGCTGACTCAAATCTTCAAATCTAGTCGAGAAGTTGATGTATGGAATATTTGGATTGCTTGGATTTGCCTTTACTAGAGTACCACACATTTAATGTTGGCTGGCCGAAACATTTCTGACCTGTGTAACACATGTATAACTTGTTGGTGGTGACCCTCACCTTGACATGTAACCGTGAATTATTTGTATAAAATTTTCAAAACGGTAATTGAGCAGTAATCACACATTCTGATTGTTGTTTTTCATTTCTCACCATGCCTGTGTAAATCAAATATTTGTTTTCAAAATTATTTAGCATTGTGATGGGGTTATATTCCAGGTTAAAGGCCAAATTATATATGTCAAAACACTAGCCTGTGTTATAAAGGCCTACATGCAAGTCATACTGATGTTCTTACTGACACTATTATCCTGTCAACAGCAATAACAGAGGAAAAGTAATCAGACCTTTACAGTTCCAGTCCACAGTGGCCCCCGGGACTGTGGCCAGAGTTGAGCCAAACATCAAATGGTTTGGTAAGTACGCTTGCTGTTGACTTATTAGCTTACAACACACACAAACCTTGGGTTGTTTAAGCTTTAAACTGTAGTGGAACTTAATTTCCCCTTCATTAAAAAAAAATCAATATCTTCCGCACATTGTGCAATTTTGGTAGTCTTTTACATTTATTACATGTCCGATTGTGTGATGGGAAAGAGGTAAAATCTTTCTTATCAGCCTTGTCAGACTGAGCATTGGAGCCGTTCTGCTGTCATGCTGGACAATACGAGGCTGCATCCTACATCAGCCAATGACCAGCCGACACGCGTCATTTCAACATCACTTTCACTTTAACCACTAACCCAGCACAACATCACACGCATGTGTAGAAATTATTTCCATCTGCTTTCTTGTTCTCTAGCTTGCTCACCCGGTAGCTCTGCCGTGTCTGTGTCTCGTAGTCAAAGAGTTATGTCCTAGATGACACATAAGGCTTTTGTTCTAATGCCATCAAATTAATCAAGTCTCCTGCACATATTCCAATCGATCTCAAGTCCACTTGGGCTGTACTCGCTTTCTTTTCAAGTCTGACATAATGTTTGACACAATGTTCTTTTTTTCCCTCCACACCGGCCTGCCAAGCATGCTGTCATTGCCCTCTGTGTTCCTATTGGTAACTCACCGGGATAGCCTTGTGGCAATAGCCACACTGCATGGCTATGCCGCAAGATTTCTGACACTGCCAGAACTTTGTGGGAGCCGAGGATGTCGTGGATCAGCACATAATCAGCTGGCTGTGGCCAACCATCATTCGCAACAAAATATTTTGTCTGGGACAGGCTAAAGACGGCCAAAATTGCACAGTTAATAAATAAAGTTAATAACAGTTAATAAATAAAAATTGCTTTAGGTGAATACCATGCACATATCCTATATGTGCAGATTCTAATGCTAGATAAATGTGAACATACCCATGGCTATGGTAAACGACTTAGAACTTTTAGAACCAGAACAGGGTGCAACAGTGGTCAGAGTTTTGACCTGAAAACTTTGTTTATCGTATCAGCAGGCCAGATGTGGAGCCATGTGACGTTTGGCTGAAGTTACACTTTGTTCAGATTCTTCTATTTACTGTATAAAAAAACCCCATCAATGCAAAAAGCCACAGCTGTGATCATCCAATTCCAAATGCCCCCAAATGCCCAAACATAACCAGCTCACATTTTCCTTCTTTTTCTCTTCTATTTCAGCCAACACTCGGGTGATCAAGCAGTCATCCCTGCAGAAGTTTCAGGATGAGATGGGTGCAGTGAAGAAAGATCCATATCGTGTGGTGATGAGACAGAGTAAACTACCCATGTCCCTCCTACACGACCGAGTCAAGGCTCATGTGAGTACCAGATAGGGCTTGACTGATAACAAGACATTCGGATCCAGTACCAACATTGATACCTGTCAAGCAAAATTACTGATTATCGATACGTATCTGTAGATGATACTACTGCATTGTGCTGGTATTGTGCTCAATTGCATAGCTTTCAGAAAAATGTGATAACCGATAAGAGGTTCTGGTAGTTATGTTCTTCATGCAAGAACAACAAACTTCTTTTTTTCTATAAATTTACATCACAAATAATCTTTTTGTAATGGATGTATTGTAATCTGCAAGCACCGATAATATCTGTGGATACGACATGTTGGTTAAATATGACCAAATATAATATATACACGGATATATATGGTGGGCTTTTGTGCCAGGGGACATAAAACTCCATTCAGTTCTTCAAGGAAGCCTGATTCTTCCTTCCCATAATCTGCTGTTGTCTGTCAAACACTCTCTTTGGCTCTCTACTGTTGTCATCTTCAGAATCTAGACCATTGTATTGGTTAACCCAGACCACTGTAGAAATGTTTCCACCCCTAAAAGAATTACTATTTCGTTCGCTTGGCTACTATGATAGTGGCTGCTGATGAGAACCATGCCACCGTTCTTCCCCAGTAGCCTGTTTCTCAGGGTTTTTACAAGGTGTGATCTGCAGGAAGTGGCAGGGTAAGGTGTAGCCTCAAGAGAGACCTCGCACCGGGCTTGGGCTTGCTCTCCTCATTCTCACTCTGCCCCACTGTGAACCTGACTGTACCGGTACTACGACTGGCATGAGAGAGCTGCTGTGGGCCAGCTTTGAACCCTTTCCACCGCCCATAACAGAGAGGATTCCAAACACCACTCCTGTCCAGTTCTTCTTGTTCTCTCCCAACACGTTGTTGACTCCACTTCAGTGTTCTTTTTTTCTAAATCGTTCCATATGCGTGCGAGGAACTTTCAAAGAGCTGAAAGCTGCCAGAGATGAATTGGCGTCTTCCTCTTTTTTTTTTTTTTCTTCCCTCACCTTAATGTTTATGACTGTTCAACGCCAAAAATAGTCAGTACCTTTTGAAATTTGTTTCATTCATTCTGTCTTTGATCATTTATTCTTTCCAATTGTTTTCTTTTCCTCTGACATTTTGATGGGCAATCTCAGCTGTATTTGCTCACAAAGGGTCAGGTGGGTCAGTCTTATCATTCAAATATATTTAGGGCAAAACCTATCAGTGCCAGCCTTCTCTTTTCCTACATTAGTCATGCCTTTTGATTATTATTAAGTAAGAGCCTATCTATTGATGAAAACCTCTTAAAAATGGAACCTCTGACTGAGAAGTGGTGCAACGATCTTGATCCAAGCCAAGAGGAAGAAACCCAGTGATGGTGGTTAAGGAAGGGACACATGGTTTCAGAGACAGAGGAGACCTGCGGAACATCTTGGCTGCCGCTCAAGGCAACCTGAAGTCTTAAACATCATTGTTTCTGACAAGATCTGCAAACTGTTTGTTTTTTCCCCTCGGCTGTGTTGCAATAGCAGTATCGCTTCGTCTTGTATTTTCACGGTAATTGGAACTCCTAATCAGAACTGGCTCAGGCAGAGGTAGTTTTATTGGCTGTTTCGTTGCATATTTGGGGTTCTGTTTGGAGTATGTGTTTGTTTGCTCTGTGACTCAGTGTTGGTGGAACCCCTGGAAGGGTGCCATTGGCTTGACTGCATCAAAAATCAGTTACAACACAAACCTATATCACTGTCAAAACACACAACCATCCTGTGGTTTCTCTCACAGTGCCATGCTTCCTCCTCGTGATCTAGCTGTGACCTCACCAGTTTTTACTTTTGGCAGCTTTACTTATTAACTTTTGCATGCAGAGCATTTGTTCTCATTTTTAAATGCATGGGGAAAAAAACATGCATATTTAAGACAAAACAAACTCAAATAAACGTAAAACTTAGGGCGCCGATTTTTTCAGACTTTGTTATTTTGTTGTGTATTCAGGCAGAAGACCATGCCACAATAAGCATAGACTGTAAATATAAAATAAGCATAGACTGTAAAGATAACAATAAGCATAGACTGTAAACATAACAATAAGCATAGACTGTAAACAACAATAAGCATAGACTGTAAACAATAAACATAGACTGTAAACATAACAATAAGCATAGACTGTAAACAACAATAAGCATAGACTGTAAACATAACAATAAGCATAGACTGTAAACAATAAGCATAGACTGTAAACATAACAATAAGCATAGACTGTAAACAACAATAAGCATAGACTGTAAACAACAATAAACAGACTGTAAAGATAAAATAAGCATATACTGTAAACATAACAATAAGCATAGACTGTAAACAACAATAAACAGACTGTAAACATAACAATAAGCATATACTGTAAACAACAATAAACATAGACTGTAAACAACAATAAACAGACTGTAAAGATAAAATAAGCATATACTGTAAACATAACAATAAGCATAGACTGTAAACAACAATAAACATAGACTGTAAAGATAAAATAAGCATATACTGTAAACACAACAATAAGCATAGACTGTAAACATAACAATAAGCATAGACTGTAAACAACAATACGCAGAGACTGTAAAGATAAAATAAGCATAGACTGTAAACATAACAATAAGCATAGACTGTAAACAACAATAAACATAGACT
>OMKL01122450.1:0-19807 GCA_900302295.1 Parasudis fraserbrunneri
AATGTCAACACACAGAAGCAGCCATCAGGACCCCACATTAGCAATGTTATCAACATACATTAGCCAAGCTACCGTTAGCAACATTATCAACGCACTGGTATCAACATCAGTAATATACATTAACATCATTCGTTAGCCAAGTTAACGTTATCAACATACGTTTGAAACGTTATCTACATTACGCAACGTTTGTAACTGGCTGCAGTTCACTTCATGCGAGAATGCTTCGCATCTATGACACTGTGTCCTAGCTAAAGATTGCACAGGGAAGCCACGCCGTTATTAGGGCTTGTGTCCATATAGGGTTTTTTTTCTGAGAGCCAGCGTCTTTTTTCAGTTGTTCTCAAAGTGGAGTGAGCGTGTGTGGCAGTATGCGGCCGTCTAGAGTAAAGGCGCTGCACCCGGCGTCTTTTTTTCAGAGCGTTCCGCCTTTTTTGTGCTACCACTCCGAGTGCTTCTAGTTGAAAACCACTCACTGCTGTCATCCCCGCTTCATCCCAGCACCCTGCCAATGCTTTTCTGCCAGAAAAAAAAAGGTATATGGACACAAGCCCTTAGACTGTGTGTCTTGTTTTTTTGTTTTTTTACCAGACATTTGAAAAGACTTTCTTCTGCTTACTTTCAGCTTACATTGTTGTTGAAACTTGAGGATAAACTGAACAGGCACTTAAGTTGTGATTTGTTACCAAGTGAGTATTCGTATCCCCTCTTAACAGATAATAGCATTATAGTTGTTCAGTTGGTGTAATCTCATTTAGATGAGGGAGTACCTTACTGTGTTCTGACTCCCTCCCATTTGTGTACAGATGAGAATGTGCAGGAGCTGGCTGTGGAACTTGTTCAGCTGGGGTTCATCAATGAGGTAAGTGGATTTTACAGATGCACCGATACTGATATCTGATATTGGGCTGATACCGGTCTAAAATAGGGCATCGGTATCGGGGGGGATTTCCCCAAAACTAAAACTGGATGCCAAGAACCACGTGTAACATGTCAGAAATCACAGCCACTTGATTTTCTGCATTTATTTTGACTGATGCAAGATGTCTTTTATGAAGAAAAAGTATTATCTCAATAATTTCTGTCCAATGACGGATTGGTACTTGGTATTGGACGATACTAACTTCAGAACTCAGAAATGGTGTCAGCAGTGAGAAAGTAGTATTTGTGCATTCCTAGTGGATTTTGTCATGGCCCCAGTGACCTCACAGAATTCTGGCAGTTACACGTTCAACTGTAGCACCACCACAAAAAAACTTATTTTCCTCACGGTGTCTGTTCCAGGGTGATCAGCCGCGTCTTGCATCAGTTCTAGAGGAGGCCTTCACAAAGTTCTACAGCCGGAACGGCTCTCTGAATCCAGTCACCGTCTCCTCTTAGCCGAGGAGTCTGCGGCACCCTCTTCCCTCCTCATCCTCTCACACAGGACTCGCCGTCGCTCACCTTGAAGAGATGTGGCAATGCTTTGCAGGGACGCCTTGGTCTGCTCCTAAATGCTACTCCTGCAGCCTGTCTCTTCACATCTCCTGGTGGGAAGTCGCTGCCACTAAGTGGTTGTGGCTTTTGTATTTGTTATCCTCCCAGTGCAGCCATCTGCTTCTCAGTTCTAAGAGGGAAACCACCCGGTTGTAACTTAAAGGAAAATACCAGTGTTTTCACTTTTTAGTCTCATTTCCTTCATTGGAACCTTCATTTGAAGTATACATAGTCTCTTTCCCATTGCATGGCTTTGTTATGATGCCAAGGTCCTTTTAGTTTTTGGTTGATACACTAAATGGATAAGCTAAATTTACAGCTATTAACTTAAATACAACTGCTGTCTTTCCTTCAGAGTAATTCTACTACAGTACTACTTATCCAAGAAGTAAAGTTATTAAGTGAAAGAACAAGTAAGTAAGTGGACACTACTTCATAATGGCTTTGAATTCGCTGGAATTGTCTGCGTGATTTTGGTAGGGATGAACAATACATTCATATCGCAATATGAAACAACGCATTATCCATATCGCAAAGATGGCAATATAGACATTTTCAAATCATTAAAAAAAAAAAATATGCATGATAAAAGAGAAAGTGAGATTGAGAAGAGTATGGCAGACGTGCTTCACACACACCCAGAAATACTAGGTCCATATAACAAAAGGAGATTGGTCATCACTGGGAAATCCAATAGGAGACAGCATAATGCCGTAGGTTGACTCTTGCATAGCAAGTAAATGTGTTCCTACAATATACAACTGAAAGAGTATTAATTACATGAATATAAAATGTAGATTCAAAATTTTAGACTAGACCTTAAAAATAATATTGCACGAAATATAGCAATCTCAATGTCTGCTAAAATAATCACAATACGATACTTAATCCAAATTGCTCAGCCCTAATTTTTGGAGGTTCTGGTCCTGTAAGCAGCGGAAGAACATGTGACTTTGAATTGCATATCTTACTATGACGTGATTTATGCATTGAGCTAAATTTAGGTGATTCTGTCAGTGTTTCCCACAGGTTCTTTAGATTGTCTGTGTGGTGGTTGCAAGCTGGGACGGGCAATATACACAGTTGGAGCAGTGGAAAGGATCATGTACAAGATGAGACATTACTAATGTGTTGTATCAGTTTGGGTATGTTTATTTGTGGTCGGCCACCACAAATACATCTATGTATGGGACACACTAGAGGTAGCAGGGAAATGGGGGAGATGAGCAAAACCTCCATAACACCAGTATTTTCCTTCAAGTCAGTGTTAAAAGCTGTATTTTGGAGATTTTTACTCAAAACCGTTTAATAGTTGTGTGAAAACAATGGTCTTGTCCTGCATACTGAAGTGTATGTGTGATACGGTGTTGTGAGTCAGGTTATCATTGGTTCCTTTCACTTCTCTGTCACAGTGAGTAAGGTATTCTGTTCTCTGAGTCAGTATCAGTTGTCCAAGGCTCTTGAATGCAGGTGACATTTTTATTTCCTAATTTTCTTCCTCTGTCTCAAAACTTTCCATAATTGGGTTATCGTGATACACACAGTATCAATCTAATCTGAGTCAAATCTGAGGAGCGAGTGACAACTACAATTAAAATGTGATGAAAATTATTTATTTGTATGATCTATCTTGAGTGTGTAAGCTACTTTCAGCACCACGGCGGTTGGTTCTTTTGTGAATGTATGCTTTTACTTGTTCTATCACTTTAAGTCATACTGTTATTTTCTGTGAAAAGGGTTATTGTCACTTGACTATAGTCCAACTATAACTGTAACTTGTATTTTACAAGTAGCACATTTTCACCGTTTGTAATTATGGTCAGATCACTTTAAGTTATCTTTGAGTGCCATTTCTTTTTGGGAGAGATTTGTTTAGATCCATTGAAATATGGATTACATTGGCCTGTAGTCAGAGAACTTCATAGAAGTTTGTCAGCAAACATACACGATCTCTACATAATGAATTTGAGTGAAATTGGAAATTAAATTCCTGTGATGAATATGCATCAGTTTTGTATTTCAACAGTGGTAAAGGTAGTTTCAAACAATGTAACAGTGGGGAGATGTTTTGCTCAGCATAGGCCTATCGGTATTTGGATATTATGGGTTTTCATCATTAGTCTTCAATGCTACTAAAAACATTCTAAAAACATCAGAAGCAGAATAGAAACCTTGTAATGGCCACTTGGAAATGTTAATATATCTGTGCTGTCACCTCTCAAGAGATCTTTGCTAGTTTGCACTACTGCACTCTTTTATATATTTTAACTGTCCTTGGAAATGTTCTGTTGCCTCTTAATTGTTGAGACCAGCAATGGAGCAACTGTTGGAAAATGGTGTCCCAACACATTTTTTCAGTGTTCAGTTGTATCCACACCGTGTAGTCTGTTTGTAGGATGCAGTTGTGAGGCTGCGTAGCACGCCAGTAACCATCTTGTAAACTGCAGTGTGCTAGACATGATGCTATATTTGTTTCTGCAACACCTTTCTCCCCCTACTTTTATTTTAATTTTTTACTTCCTTGAATAAAAATTTACACAAAGAGCACTTGTGTGTGTTGGAAGCACCCGTATTTGAGTTTTCTCTCTGTAAGATAATGCATCAAATTTCAAATGCAGCTATATGGACAAAAAAAAGGACAAAATTAAGACGTAATTTGTTTGAATTATTTATCAATCCTTTCATCAAAAATTTAAGAAATGGTAGCCCTTGTACAAGTAAATTCATATACACAACCTTAAAGTCACAATTTGTGCTCAAAGAAATAACAATTGTAAAACATTTCATGCTGACAAGCACATTGGCAGGGCAGGAAACCAATTTTTTTATTCACTGGCCACAATGACTGGTGGATCCCAGAATTCATTAGCCACGTGAAATATTTCCCCAGCCAAATGGATAAAAAAAAAAAAGACTTCCAGATAGAAAACCAAGTGTACCAGCCTCAACCAAAATTTACCAGCATTTTATTTGTAGATCTTGTTAATTTCCCACCCTGCGTTGGTGTACAAAATTAAAACACTATGTTAAAAGTACATCAAGACTAAAAAATATTTTTCATATAAAACACCCTAGAAACACAATCTAAACAAAAAGCTACCAAAAAATGTGACATCCATTTCTTTAGTGTTTTTCAATTGTATTAACAATACAGGGTGTCTTCCAATTCTTTACATTGTGAGTAAAAAATGACTACAAAAACAGTACATAGCACTTCAATTCAAACACATTACTCTTTCACATTAAATTTGTGTTTTACTTTCCATCTCGAAAGTAATGTATATAGGCACAATAATTAAATTCATGAGAAATTCTCACAACCATTATTTTTGGTCCCTAACATTCCATGTTATTATTAACAACTCCACATAGATTTATGGACAAATTCAAATTTGGATGACTAATATGATGGCATCCGTTCAATTAATTGTCTTTAGTCCACCCCTCCTCTTGTATCCAAAGTCCTACAGTTTGATAATCCACGCCAAGGGATGCCAACTATTGAAATATACAATGGATAGACTGTTGTACAGTATATCTTACTAAAGCTAGAGAGAAACAGAACACAACAGTAGAGTTTCTTACGACCTCTCCTCGTGAGCTAAATTCATCTGATCCAACTTTATCATGTCACTCATCTTTTAACATACTGCAAATTATTCTGAACTGAAGCCCCAATACTGACACAGCAGCCCAGCACCTACTGTACGTAACAGCATACACTGTGGCCAAGGAGCTTCATACGAAGACAAATACCCAATAAGTGTGATTCTTGACTGAATACTGCAAGTCTAGATGTGGATGCGGGATGCTTTCTCAATTTAGCACCAGAAATGCAGTCGAAAGGCATTTGAATTGTGGAGGCTTTGTGAAACGTCATGTTTGATGGCACTCACATTCTGCTCACACCCAAGGCTTGAAGTAGATGACTTCAAGGTGTCTTTTACATCTGTCACACAATCCTTGAAGTATCCTCCAATTTCTCGAGAATAGGGTGTTTGACCGAGGAGGTCTGAGGTTTAGCAAGGTAACGACATCCCCTATTTCCCCTATTTCTTAAGACACTGGTACATCAGTGCTCGTGGATTGAGCATATAGCGCTCTGAGTTGAGTAACTTGGTGAGATACTGTGGCATTGGGGGTCTGGGATTCATGTATGACATGCCTGGACTGACGGCCATGACCTCAGCAATCTTCTGTTTCATCTCTCCTATCTCCTTGTCTTGTTTTATTACTTTACCTGTGGGAGAAACAGAGGTATATAGTGTGTTATGTACAGGAGTTAAAAAACGCCAAGTCGCCATAGATTGTCACTCTTTCCCAGACACTTGAAAACATGCAATAAATCATCATAAACCAAATTTACCTTGGAATTAAAAGGTTCTATCTGACATTTGGTCAGAGATTAGTTATTCATATACTGTAGGTCAACAAACAGGCCTTTACATATGGGTAAAGTTAGATTTTTGAACATGTTTAACCATCTAAGACTTACATATACCCATTTTTGGAGGTTGAAGGGAGTTTCAATGTCAACTGTGGATGCCACATAGAAGTGTTATATACCATCTGAAAGCTGGGACCCTGATGATTGATTTGAGATGCAGCTTAGCACTGTCAATTCTTTCTAGTCATAAATATCTAATAAACACTGTTTTAATTTGGGCCTATTTACATTTTGAAAGCTCAGAGTGTATAAGGGGTTGGGACATTAATAAGGAAACATATGATGGCCATTCAAAAGCTCAATTATATGTAATAGATTGCTGCAGCAAATTTTTGAAATTTAAAATAATTGTCAAAAGTCCCTCCAAAATACCATATAAAGATCTCAAGACCATGAAGAACACTGAAATGTTCATACTGTGATTTGGTATGAATAACTTTTCACATTTGGAGATCTCTTCAAGAATGTTTTTTGTTGTTTTTTTGATTGGATGGTGAGCACTTTTTCTGAATATGGCTCAGAAAACCCCCCCTTACTGACAATGCACCTAGACAAACCATACACTCTCTTATTGGCCCAGGTCTCCAGTTTAAGGGTGTAAAGTTTCATGGTGCTGTTTGTGCCTGGGAGGGCGCAATAGGCTATTTTATACAGTGAGGTCAAGTAAAAAAATAAATAAAAAAATAAAAAATATATATATAATATAGTAGTTTTGAGATATTGAGCCTTAACATTTTCACATCTCGAAATTAATATAAAAATGTTAACATTTTATCTACTTAACCTTCTGGCGAGACAGCTTAATGGTGTCACTCACATTTAACGAGATACTTGACACCATCACACATGAATACAGTTGGGCTCTTTGGATCCACAAGAGTCTCGGCTTTACAGCCATACCCAAGACTGTTTAGGGACCACAGTATGCAGAAATAGGCAAATATATAATTTTATCAAAAAGCGAAAATAACATCTTTGCACTGCATGCAGAGAACTGCATTGTTTTGACCCTAAACTACATGGGACAAGCATAAATTCGGCATGGCTGTAAAGGTGAGACTCATGAGGTGAAAAAGGTCAAGGGACCCCTTTGAAAATGGCCATGCCAATTCTTCACTTAAAAATGTTGCTTAAACTTGGAGCAATATTTAGCCCTTTCCAGGTCAGCTAGACATGGCGACACATGGTTGGTATCTACTGATTCCTCAAGGTTTCATATGATACCATTATCTTTACTCTACCTTTAACCTACCTGCTACAGTCTCTCATACAGACCTGTCTTGCCAGAAGGTTAAGTAGATAAAAAAAATTTAAAAAAAGAAGTAAAATGTTAAAATTTTTATATTAATTTCGAGATGTGAAAACGTTAAGGCTCAATATCTCAAAACTACTCTCAATATAGATATAACCTTATTCATATAATTCCAAGCTCACGACATTTGCCAGTTAGGTGAGAATGAGGGACCTTGTGCTATCTCCAGCTGCCTACGAGCATCCCCCAGGGCTGAGAACAGGTCCAATTTGATGCGAGTCTCAGCGCTCAGGTTGTACTCCAGATGCTGAGCCTTCTCCTGTAAGGCTGAGAGAGTGGACAGCAGCATGTCTGTCTCTTGCTCCATACAGCGGTACTTTCCCAAGGCCTGAGATCAGAAACACACGATTAGAGCATAGCTCAGGGCCAGACAAGGACAGACCCATATTTACAAAGGAGTGGGAATGCTGATCTGGGATCAGTGACTAGGAGCACTTTGTCTTTGTTACCTTATTCAAACTAACAGACTGAAGCTGACTCTAGATCAGCACTCCCACTTTGAGAGGCTTTGTGAATACGGACCCAAAACACACTGCACAGTTACAACAAATGAGGTGACCACTGTGAGGTGCACAGTGCTTTGGTTCCTTAAGCACATTTTGTCTCATAGCTTTTGTGCTTGGGTCATGAGAAAAATTATTTTCAATGTTGTCTTCCACTTAGGGAACCAATGCACCACAAACAAGTTCAAACAGTGATGGTGAATTGGAGGATGGCCAGCCATTCAAAAAACAATGAAATTACCAAAAAGATTCCAAGAGATGATTCTTTCTGTGTTTAGATAAATTTTCATTCATTGTTTTTATAGTTTCTCACAATTTGAGGGAGGTGTCCAAGAGACCATAGGCAAAAAACAAAACAAAAAAAACAACAACCTTACTACAGGTTTTGGACACTCACTTTACGCTGTGCAATGTTTTTATGAAAGACCTGCCTTCTGCTTGAGCATGCTTCATGAGTGTGTGCGACCAAAATGGAATAGAAAACCACATACATATACAACAAAAAACACACCTGATGTAAGACAAATACAATCACTGGCATACAATACTGATATGATGACAAAGTGTCATGTCGATCCCAGGCTAAAATAAAAGAGCAGATCAAAAAAGGCCTGTATCACGGCAACCCATTCCATTCAAACCCCTACAAGATTTTACAAAGAGCATACACAAAGGAGTACAGACAAACAAATCATGAACAACTCAAAACAGCAAAACCAAAACCATCGACAACCAATTACTGTACCAGTTAAAACTCACAGACATTTAACCCACAAATATTCATTCACAAAATAATCAGTGAAAGAATACCTCCACATCACTCTCTAGATCTACCACACGACCCTCTTTCACTTGATACTCCAGCTGTAGTTGTTTGTATTCTGTCTCTAGATCTTTAACTCTTTTCCTTAACATTAGGGTCTCAGAGTGTTCCTGCCTGGTGTGGGAGATGGAGAAAATACAGGTGTTGAGGAGAGAGGGACTTTATTTGAGGGTGAGGGGCATTTCACACAGAAAGAAACATTACATGTCATGTGCATCTTGAAATTAGTCTTGACACTTTTCTGTACCATGCTTGCTTGCACTGAATACTGTTCCTGTCATCTGTGTATTAGCTGTAACACAATGTGTTTAATTCAGCAATAATGTACGAGAGGGAGTGCTATATCATGGTTATTGGCCCCAGTGTGCCACAGTCATAGGAGTGAGGCGGTAAGGCTGAATTCCATAGACCAGCACACCAGTGGCAATAACCATGATATAGCACAACCTTTTTTTTTTTATCACTTCAAACATTAAACAAAGACAGAGCAGATAATTTTATTCTGGTCTTCTGCAAAGAAAAATAGTTATGCTAATGCAGCTAACTAACAGAAAATGTGTAGATGTTACAATGCAACAGGTGATTGTAGTCTAGTGAATTAATTAAAAGTAAATAAGGCAGATTGATACTGGTCAGGTTGTGAGGTACCAGTTCATCTATTGCAGTTATAAGCTTGCATTGAATGCCTCTTGTCCAATGACAATGCACGGTCGGAAATAAATATTGTATAATTCATAGAAATAATTATTGAATGAAGAATTTGAGCATATCCTTGATTGCATCCCAGTATCGGGCTTCATTCCAAAAAGCTGAACATCCATTTTGGATAAACATTTTTACCTCAGGTTCATTGCTCAATATTTCCAACCTAAAAATGATTCTATCTTGGATCTACAAATGTAGCTATTTCAAAGGCAAATGTATTTTTTTCTTTTTTCATTTAAAACTTCAATAGTATTCAGTATTGAGCATTACTTTTAAGCCAACAATTATTTCTTAAGAATAAAGGAAAGACTTTTATTTTTATTTTTTATTATTATTATTGATATTTCATAAATACAAAACACCAAGACGGTGCTCTTT
This sequence comes from Parasudis fraserbrunneri, assembly GCA_900302295.1. Classification (NCBI taxonomy): domain Eukaryota; kingdom Metazoa; phylum Chordata; class Actinopteri; order Aulopiformes; family Chlorophthalmidae; genus Parasudis; species Parasudis fraserbrunneri. The sequence goes on from OMKL01122450.1 coordinate 9,645, forward strand.
GAAGAGGGCAATCCAAGGCATTCTTCATAGAATGTCTATAAGCACCTGATAAAGACCAGATTTTTTTCACATGATGAACTAGGCATATAATAAAGGCTTTTTAATCTTTTTTCTATGAAGAGTGCCTTGGACCTTCTTTTTCTTTTTTTCGCTGGCTATCTCGTTATGGAATGAAGGTCAGGACATTTCATATATACAATCAAAAAAGGAGCTTTCCTTACCTGTTCGTTAGACTCCGTGCTGAGTTGGCTGCCTCCTCCAGTTTCTGAGCCTGCAGCTCAGCCAGCTGTTTCTCAATGGAGAGTCTGGCTTCCGTCTCCGCTCTGGTTTTCTTCTCTAGCACTGCACTGGTCTGTTTGTCCTTCTGCTTAGTTTTGTTCAGACAAAGAATCCTAAACCACCAACACACAAGCACATTTGAGTCATAGCAAAAAAAAAACATGAGGTAATTTCTAAATAAATTAAAGCATTCCATACAGTAGCCCATAGGGGGAGTCGAAGGCAAGCTTTTACTAGTAGAGTTGATAGATGGATCACTCACTTGCTTTGGAGTAGCACGTTGGACTGTCTGAGCAGGGACACCTCTGGTCTCAAGCTCCTCTCGCTGTTAGTGAGGTTGCAGATGTGACTACGAAACTCCTGCTCACTCTGTCTGCTCGCCTGAAGCTCCCCCTTCAGCCTCCGGAACTCCTGTTCCAACCTGGAAGAGCATATGGAGAGGAAAAGAGACAAAGAGGGAAGGGAAGGGAAGAGGGAGAGAGAAAGAGAGAGGGAGGGAGGGGGTTACTTTAGTTCTGTATACTCCATCACATCTCTTCTTTCTCTCCAAATTCTATAATTCACATCTATCGAATCTTGACTAAATTGAACTAAACAGTGGCTTACTTTGTGATCTGTTCAGCGTGATGGTTCTGATTGGCTGTGGCATTCTTGTCTGTCGCATCCCGATTGGGACTGACTGTTTTGGAGTTGGACCTCTGTTTCTTCTCTGTCCTGCCCGTCGGCGGTGAAGGGGTGTTGGTGCTGCTTCTGCGCATTTTAGGCGAGGAGCTCTTGGCCACCCGGACGGCTTTGCCACTTTGCTCCTCCTGAGGTATGTTTTCTGGTGTTGCTGGGGATTCAGCCCCTCCTACCACATTGAAGAAGTGGTCTCGAGGCTCACTGTTGCTGGGTTTGGAGGAGGAAGTCCGGCGGTTTGAGTCAGCTGACCTCGCCTCCTCTGTCCCCTTCTCTGCCCCTCTGTCCTCGCTGCGGATTTGGAGGCAGTCCAGAGTGTGTGATTCGTCAGCGGCCACAGCGCCATTCTGACACTGGTACTGACTTGATTCAGGTTTGGGCTTCCATTTTGAGTCTGTATAAATGAAGACATTTCACATAAAAAGACAATATTAACAAAGTAAATCCTGAGTTGTGGATTGCTCCTTTATTATGCTATGACAGAAATGCTAACTACTATTAGGTACGTCAGTATGAGAATTGTGAAGTCACTTGCAGTAAGTTGGAACTTTTAAAGGTCCTGTTTGGTGAATGAGTGAATGAGACTCCAGGGGTTGTATGTATAAAGTATCTTAGCATAGGAGTGCTGATTTGAGACCAGTTTAACGAGTGAAGATCGATGGTCAGGTGACCTGACCGCTAATCCTAGATCAGTACTCCCAACTGAGAATCTTTATGCATAGAGGCCCTGCCGTTTTCACATGCATGTGAAAATATCAGGGCCTCTGTGCATTAAGATTCCAATGGGAATCAATTCCAGCTCTAAGTGTAAATGCGCATCACGGCGTGGCCTATACTGTATCAATCTCAGAAACCTATTGTTTAACGAATATTCCATATACAAGACCTTTTCTGATTAATTCTGTTTCTAGGGAAACAGCTTGGGCCCAAGTGTATTTCCTGTTAACCACTGTATTAGCAAACACTACAACAGAAAATAAACTTGGGGCCAATTTAGAATGTTCTATAGGTCTATAGAATATTCTGAAAAAGAATGGGGTTGCTGAGATTGATACTGTACTTACTGCCGTTGCCATCTGTGACAGTCTTGGGGTACAGCTGAAGGCCTGGAGGGAGGGACTGTTGCAGAAGGTGCATGTGGAAGTCATTCTCACTCTGCACGGCTTTCTGTGTTCGCAGCTTAAAGATGTTGGTGAAGTAGCAGGTGGCGTCAAACCCCAGATATACGACAGGGTATCCGATGCTGAGTGACAATAGAGAGACAGAAATATAGTTTAAGCGTATGTACCATATTACCTGGGGATTAATACTGCACATGATACAACGGAGTACGTCAGATGCTCACACCAGTGGTTATTTTGTCCAGGAAAATATATGTCTCCCACGTCATCTTATTTTAATCATCAGCCTGTGTGGTAACACTGAAATTACTCAAATAAGAATCTACTGAGAACACAACTTCTAGGCTTATTTACTGTATATACAAATGTCACAGAAAAGACTAGAGTAAGATTTCATTCTGACTCAATTTAACACTGATGCTTTATTTTATAATTTTTTTTAGATAAAGCTCAAGTCAAGAAGTGTAAAAAGTCTTGGAATGTATCTGAATTTTTCCTGAGGCAGACTCCTTACTGGATGCTACAGTATGTAATAATAAATTGACTTACCAGTGTGCAGCGAAGAGATGAGACAGGTTGGCGTGGGAGTTTTTCAGGTCTTTGAGTCGAAGAGAAGCCTCTGTATACACAAGCAGAATCCATAGGGACACTGTCGATACACAGATGCCCTTCTCTGAAGAGGAAATCAAACAGTATATATAAACATGTTGGTAAACATATATGTACATCTAAATCAGTCATTAAATATAATTTAAATGCAATTTGTTTGGGTAATGAATAGGGTTAGGGACGTGTAGGGGCTGTTTGTTGTAATACAGTAATATAAGCTCACATCCCAAGTTGCGAAATTTATGTTCATAAACTGCATGATCGAAGGGCAAAAATCATGCATTTCCCAAAGTGACTTAAGCAAAGATACTTACCTGTGTGCCATATGTAATTGAATAAGACATAGGTGCTAGCCACAAAGAATAGCCAGTGCAATGGAACGAAAATCAAGCAAAAGATGTCCAGTGTGAATGCAGCGCAAACAAAAACAACACAAATAACCTGCAAACAAAAGAGTACATTCACTTTAGTATGATGCATTGGATGGACACTTGCATTCGTAGAAAAACAGAAGAAGGAAAATAATGGGTACTGTACTGTATGTCAAAATGTCTAGAAGCTACATATCCTTGGCAGTATATTTCATCTTTCAACAATCAGTGTGTAGAAGGTTACATTAAAATGGAGGTTCTCTCACCAGCCCATGGCAGTGGAAGGTGGTGTATACACTCCCAAAGAACAGCCAGCATGGCCACAGGTACTCCAATCTAAATTCCAGTATGAAATCTGCTAGGAGCACCACAGTCCACATTATCACAAACTTCAGAAAGGTGTAAGCGCTGCAAAGACAGAAGTTTGAATTGTAAGAATAAATTGAAGGTCCATCATCCATATCTCATGACAAAAGAATTATAAGATGGTATATTTTACTTTGGAACAAAGTATGTAATCTCACAAAACACCTGTGAGATTTGTCAGGCCAGAACATAAAACACACTAGGCTGTTTGTTGAGACATTGAGAGGGTAACAGTCCATAGGCCTACTGTAGTATAAGGTATTTAATCGTTGAGCAATCCTGTGTGTAAGTAGGCAACTATTAAGCCTATATAATAAAATATAGTACATTATGAATTCATTACAAAACAATGTTGTTGTTTTTTGCAATTCACCACACAATTTATTACTCTTTGTTCAAAGCCAAACAGAAGCTCTGGTTTTCCCCTTTGTTCCTGGTTCATCCTTTCATCCATAGGTTACTATCACATCGCCCCCTCTTTGTTTGGTAACCATGGCAATATATTTCATCTGTAATAGTGAGAAATCTAAGAAAGCCCCATAGCTGCCTATAAACCTGCCATCTCATCTCATTATCTCATTGCCTTTACCTAATTAATGTAGCCTTTAGCAGATAGTTCTATTGTGAAATACAATTAATAGCCTATACCAGATAAATAGCTCTGGCCTATACAACTGTGACTCCACAATGGGTATATGGATAGCCTACATGAAATAAAACCAAATGATTATGATACAAAACAAACAAAAAAGCCAAGAAACAATATGATGGTTGAGTGAACATTGCAAAAAAAAAAGAAAAAAAGAAAAAGAAGAAGAAGAGAGGCCTGCATGTAACACTGTGTAATAGGCTAAATATCTTTCGTTTATAGCCTATGTCTAGACGCTGTCCGTAACGGGTGCAAAGCCTGCTTATGTGACAGCAATGATAATGCAATATATGTGATATTTAACTTAAATTGCTCAACAACAACAACAATAACAACAATAACAACAGCAATACCATAATAATAAGAATAAGAATAAGAATACGAATAGTAGCCTAATAATAAATAATAATGGGCCATTAATAGGGGGACTCAACTTTTGCATAAAATAGGGCCTACATAGCTTGGAGACTACAATAGACTACAATAGAAAATCCGATAGACTAAATTTGACAGCCTCAAGATTTCTGACATCCTGTCGACAATGAAGGCTAATAAAAGAAAGTCGCTCGACATTTTCCACACACCTGCTACTGCATTTCACGCTGCAACATAGGCCTATTTATGTAATAGCCCATTTTGGGGAATATGCTAAAAATGATAAATTAGCCTATTGTGACAGACGCACACAGGTGAGATGTTGGCTGGATTACACAAAGACCGCACAACAACAAAAGCAACGGCATTCTGACGATGCGTCACATATCGCTACCTTTCAGAGAGCTTCTCCGTTATTTTAATTTTTTTCATTTTCCGTAGCCTATTGGCGTCCACATAACGTTTCTTCATCTTATGGCTTCTATTCCCTCTGCTCTAGTCCGTATACCGCAAGAGCGCGGCAATGAATGTAGAGGGGGGAAAGAATATCCTTATTATAGAAGATGTCAACCTATTTGAGAAAGAAAGCAATCTCCGACGGCGGATGCTGTTTCGCGCATGCTCTTTTGTACTGTACCTACACATCATCGTCGCGTGAGGGGAGCATTATCAAAGGGTCCAACACAAATTTCTGCTGTAAAGTGCATTCTCTTGTTGGCCAATTTGACCGAACATTTTTGACATTGTGAGGGAGGATACAGGCAAGTGCCAAGTGTGTTCTATAGATAGAGAAAAACCAAAACGTCTCTCTAAATTCACAATCATGTCTTAGTAGCATAATTCATCCTTGGATCACATTACAAAATTAAGCAAATATCATGCAGACTGCATCGCAATAGGCCTATGGTAACAAGGTTTTGAAAACAGTATTTTCAAAATTGTTCGTTCTTGATAACAAATCTGGTATCAGTTCCCTCCATCTCGGATGTTGGGATATAGGGTGGACAGTGGATGGTGCTCTAAATGCTTGAGCAGTGTGGAATAGGCGATTACTTTTGAGTATCTGCCACTATAAATGGGAAAATAGAGAGGTCACTGTCTATGAGGTAGTTTCACTATTGGGAGAAATTGGTCAGGAGAAACTTACCGTAAAGTTAATTGATTCTGTATGTCTATATTGTTTATTACGCTTGTCTCTTATTAGGATGTTAAATGACTATGAGGGTAACGTGATGATAGTCAGTGGTTCTCTTAAAAATCAGTTCAGGTGTGCCTTGATATTTTGCAAAAACAACATTATTCGATTTTCATGGAAATATAACAATCTCAGATTGTAATAATACTTTCCCCAAAGGTCAATATTGCTTATTGGTCAGCAGCTGCTTTTTCCTATCTCCTCTCATTCGACACTTCACATGACAAGCAATCAAGCAATATTATTAATAGGCGTGCCCTGGAATTTCTATTCCTGTTTAAGTCTGCCAAAGTATTAACTGGGTCGAGAACCTCTGGGCTAGGAAATGAACAGTTAAAGACATATAACCACGTAGCCCTAAGAGATTAAACTTGTTTGGGGGTAATTTAACAGTTGGAAATTAAACCAGATCTAACCAGCAGAGGGAGCCTCATAATAACCAACAGAGTGATTTGAATTGTTCCTTCCGTAGCTGTAAGTAAATATTGGGGTTTTAATAATAATATGGAAGGAGGCAGCAGTGGCTTCATAAAGGCACACATGGTGACAAACACTGTTAAGATGGCTCCATTACATAATATGCTATCAGAGTTTGAAAAAGTAATCATGTTTGGGAATTTTTTATTCAACATTAAATATTCATCTTCACATGACTAACTTCATTAACTTCCATTATATTTGTAAACCAATCACTTTTCACACTAGGAGCACCCTGTAACTTGCAGAATGTTCAGTATGGTAAGTTGATCAATATTAGGGGTATATGATCATGCAGGTTTTATAAGAGCTATAAGACACTGTACATAATAGTCAATGGTGCTTCTACGTGCATTTTTGTTAATGAAGGCTATAACTCAATGTGTGTGCTTGCTGAAAGTCAATAACTTTATGCAGAAGGCCAGTGTTTGTTTGTGTGTGCACGTGTGAGAGAATGCTTTGTGAGAGTGAGCGAGTGTATGCAGATTTTTAGTTAATGTAAACAGAATGAATAATGCTGAATTGATATGTAATAAATAAGGTATACAGCAGTATGAATAATGCTGACTGACAGGGTATTCAGGTTTGATTTCATCCCTTCAAAAGTGCATGTGCACATTTAAACATGATCATGAATGGGGTGTAGTTCAGTAGAAAATAGTTCCTACATGAAACTGCTCATAACAATGTCTGTGGATTATCTTGAGTAACCACGTCATTATTTCTGGAAAGAGACAAGAGAGTTTTTCAAATGTATTTTTTGGTGCTTTGAGCGCCAGAAGCTGAGTGCCTTTCAGGTCCATTGTATTTGAGTGATGACAGATATCTCTTATGGCAGATATCTCCAAAATGAGGTGAACCACACCGAAACGTTCTGGATGGATAGGTAGCACTCCAGGTATGGGAAAATATGTTGTTGTTTTTTAAATTTGGGTGACCTGCCCCTTTAAATCAAAATCACAGGCCTGATTATGAGAGGCAAGCACAGGGCCATCCCAAGGCATAAGCGAACTAAGCGCCTGCTTAGGGGCCCCCGTGGCCACCAGAGGGCCCCCAAAGTATTAGTTTATTTATTTATTTATTTATCTATTTTTTACAAAAATCAATACAATGGCGGGCATTCATAAAGCTGCTGAGACGTCATCTAGGTTTCTCAAGGAGTCCACAATGCAACGCACACAGATTGTCACAGGTAGCCTGCTGTAATACGGATGCCTTCTAGCCACTACCCTCCTGTCTTTTGCAAAACCATACCACTGCCCTAGCGTATTGCAATGAACACTGACCACTCATATTCGTGGCAGAACCTGAGGGAAACATTCAAATCTCGTATCGAGCAGCTAAAAGTTGCCAACAAAGAAAATGCTGATGTAAGGACTGCCACATCGCCGGAATGTTGCTAGCTTGCTTCAACATCAGATAACATTAGTTTGTTAGGATGGCAATGGCTGCTTCTGACCTCGGAAGAACAACACTCGCGTTGCACTGTGGACTCTTGCAGAAACCTAAATGACATCATGGCAGCTTTATGAACGCCCGCCATTATAAAGGATACAAGCAAAACAAGGCACACAAAAAATCTAATTCTGCTTAGGGCCCCATAAAGGCTTGGGCCGGCCCTGGGCAAGCATATTGGTAATGAGTCGCTTGGCGCAAACACTAGGAATATTCTATAAAAGCAACCTGGTATCAGTTTATTCACCAATAAAAGACTATGTTGAACACATAGGCAATCAACACAGCTACGTTTGATCTGCTGTGTGTAAAGAGGCCACTGAGTTGGTGAATGTATACATTTACCGGGAAATGTGTACATTCATTGTTTTCCCACATCTACCTAAAACATACACATAACTCACACATGCAGAAAATATTTACAAAATGTGCTCACACAACAAGCTCTGCATAAAGTTCCTGTGACCTTCAGGTACACACATTTTCTTTTCACTTGTAAGAGACCATTATGATTAGGTGAAATGGAATTTAATAGTGAGGAGAAGAGTTACAGAAGAGATATGATGAATGATTGAATGAAATAAGCAGTAGGAGGAATACTGCTGGTGTTTATTGCAGATGTCTGATGGAGGAGGAGGCTCTAGGTCAGAGGAAACCAGGAGTAAGGAGACTCAGGGTGAAGGTTATGTTTCTTCTGTGGGGGGGGGGGCAACTGCAGCCCTATCAGATCCCCCTGGCGGTTCCCAGGTGAGATGAGACTGAGACAAACAGAGGGCTGTATATACAGGCTGTATATACCGTATGTAGAGCACTAATTGAAGAGGTAGTGGTTGAGGTGTGTGTAGGTGTGATAAAGGTGTGGTCTCTACTCCTGAACCTAAGTTCACAATAATTCCATTTAGAATAGTTTTCTTTTTACTAGCACTTACATTTGCTGCATTTGGTTACTACATGTGCTGTAATCCCATTCATCATAACCATACAGTAAGCCTTTCTTCAAATATTGCCACAGATTTACCATGAAAACCTTTTGCCAACTGGGGGGTGACACGGCATGACTACAAGTGCAGATGCTCAGATATCTCCAACATATTCAATCACATGGAAGTCAAGTGTAAGTGTTGCTTCTAAAATGTTCTGCACTCTATGCTGAACTGCAGTGGTGGGTGGGGCTATGCGGAGGGGGTGAGGGTCACATTGAGAAATCAAAATACATTTTTGTACTAGACATTGCTGGCATCTATTTCCTGGCTGATGGAGTACCCTTTAAAGGCACTTTCAATATGTAATTTAACCAAAACTGTGTGCCAGCTTAGTAGGGCCTGACAGCACACTCCATGGTTAGAGGAGAAGAGGTGATGGGCTACACCCAGAGGGGACTTTATTGGGTGGGCCAGTGCAAGTGACAGGGATAGAGACAAACATGAAGGTGCGTGGTTTCTGCAGTGTAAGACAACAACAAATACAACAAATACAAATGATAAATATAAGGAATGATAATGTCAACACTACTACACATAATACAGTAGTAGTACAGGTGGTGGTGGTGGTAATAGTAATAGTAGCCTAGTAGCATAACAACAACAACAACAACAACAACATCAATAATGATGATGATGATAATTACAAGAACACTACTTCTGCTGCTACTACTACTTCTACTACTACTACTACTACTAATAATAATAATAATAATAATGTAACCCTCAATTATTCAGGCTGTATAGTGTGATATGTTTGACGATATGCCTTCTGAATGAGGTATGACCTGGGTTCTTTTAATTGGGTGACAGGAATAGGGTGATACTGTGTGAGGGTATGCAGATGAGGTTGTATGTCTATGTGAGTGTGATACAGTGTATGAAACAAACCAAAACTAGTTAATCTTATGAAACAATATAAACCAACTTAACTTGAAATAGCGCGGTGCCTCCACCTGAAAAAGCTATACCACTTGTTGGGTATAATTAGCTTAATAGGAATCATTAGATCTATCTTTTATCATTTGTACATACACACAAACACTATACTTTAACTCTAAATCAGGGGTGTCAAACGTACCGAAACCGGCCCGCCAGGGGGTTTAGTCCGGCCCGGGGGATAAATGCATTATCATTATTCAATAAAACTTCATTTTCTTTCAAATCTGCAGTTCCTATATTGTCCGTTAGGGGCGCTGTGTTTTAGTCAGAGCAGACAACATGATGCAACACTGTGTCGGAACTATCAGCAGATGGTAGCACTGAGCTTCAGGGTCTGTAAGCGGCTGATTCTATCGCTTTACCCGCTTTTTCTGTTGGCCCTGGCACCCTCATCAGCGAAATGTCTTTGTCAAAAAAGAGAAAAGTGGACACAGAGTGTCGGATTTTTCAAGAGAAATGGACTTCTTCCTATATGTTCACGGAGGTGAATGGGAAACCCGTGTGCCTGGTGTGCCTGCAGCAAGTTTTGGTGCTTAAGGAATACAATATTCGGCGCCACTATGAAACTCAGCATGGTGAAAAATACAACTGCTTGCATGGAGAACCGAGAAAACAGAAGATAATTGAAATGTTGGTGGGTCTGAGGAAACAGCAATCTGTTTTCAC
>OMKL01122452.1:0-10572 GCA_900302295.1 Parasudis fraserbrunneri
TTTCTTTCTTTTTCTTTCTTTTTCTTTCTTTCTTTCTTTCTTTCTTTCTTTCTTTCTTTCTTTCTTTCTTTCTTTCTTTCTTTCTTTCTTTCTTTCTTTCACTCACTCACTCACTCAATTTCAAGCTTTACATGGACCTTTGTTTGATGTAGGCCTAAATATTTATCATGTCCATTAGACCCATGAAGCCCATTCAAAAGCCAAGACCTTAACCAGTTATAAGACTCATTTAACCAGTTATACGACTGTAAGGATTTAACCAGTTATAAGACTCATTTAACCAGTTATAATGCTGGTGGACACTCCAGACCGCACTGGACTCTCTCTGGAGGACATGAGGCAGAATGTGGGGCTCTGTGTCCGTCTGTCTGCCCCGGGACCCCACACCTTCCTCCTGGTCCTACCAGTGGAGCCCTCAGAGGGGGAGGGGGGAGGGGAGAGGGATGATGGAGAGAATGGAGGAGATGTTAGGAGAGGGCTGTTGGGGACACACTGTCATTCTCTTCACCCATGCTGACGGACTGAAAGAGCAGAGCATGGAGGAATTTCTCCAAGCAGGGAGTCAGGAGCTCCAGCAGCTTGTAGATAAATGTAGGAACAGGTACCATGTCCTCAACGTTAAGGACATAAGCTGTGGGTCTCAGGTCTCGGAGCTGCTGGAGAAAATAGAGGAGATGGTGTCAGGAAACATAGAGAGCTTCTACAGCACTCAGATCTACCAGGAGGCAGAGCGACCAGGTCAGAGAGATTTAGAGAATGATTCAGAAGGAGAGAGAGGGGAGGAAATGGAGGAAGGAAGAAGAGATGAGGGAAAGACTAGAGGAGGAGCTTAAAGACTCTCTGAAGGAGATGGAGGGATCGATCCAAGAACACGAGGGAGACATCAGGAAGCTCAGTGATCGAACGACAGAACTGGAGAGGCAGGTGAAAGAAGAGAGGGATGAAGAAAAGAAAAGAGAGCTGGAGAGGGAGCTAAAGAGGGAGTCTGATCGATGGGAGGAGATGGAGAGGGAGAGTTATGGAGGAGAGGCCAGACTGGAAGCAGACGACCAACCTGATGAAGGATGCTCCTCTGAGCTACAGAGGAGCATCATGACTAAGATCAAGTCAAAGACTAAGATGCAGAAGGAGTTTGGAAGACAGATGGAGGAGAAAGATATAGAGATAGCCAGGCTGAGAGATAAGTTACAAGTAGTCAGTGAAAGTTCTTCTGTATTGGAGAAGGTTTATCTGAAACTTCTGATGAGCAGTGTAGACATACAAACAGGAAGTGGAGAAGGAAAAGATCTGACTGATGCTCAGCCAGTAATGGAGGAGAGACTGTTCAGATAGTCTAGAGGTCAAAGGTCACAGGTAGGAGTGTCGGGCTGGGTCAGGAGAAACTCATCCAGTTGGTTTCTTCACAGTCTGCTGTGTAGTTCCAACCCTGGTCTTACTGAGGCTCTAACATGCTAGCTCCACCACTAGCTTAGCGTTGTGTCTCCGTCAGCATTACAGCAATTGACCATTCTACCTGCTCCACAGAACATGTTGTGTTGAGGAGAACAGAGGGGGAGAGTGTCATATCTCATAGAAGCAATACAACAAAATACAAGCTATGTCAGTAGCCCACTGACCTGAAACAAACTACAGTACAGCTACAAACTACAGCCAGTTGAAATGATATGATTTTGGGGGGTGTTTTTGTCATTTTGAGAAATGCGCTGTCCTTTTTCAATTGAACATAGCCAATATGGATTTAAATTCATTCTGGTTTTTCACGTGTCAGTACACCAGAAAACCACCCAAACCAATGTCAAACTTTATAACCAAACAAGGATAATAAGTGTAGGCATATAAATAAAAATACAGAGTGCAAAAACCAAACAAGGATAATAAGAGTAGACATATAAATAAAAATACAGAGTGCAAAAACCAAATGTGGATAATAAGAGTAGTCATATAAATAAAATACAGATAAAATAAAACACTGAGCTGCTGGCCCTAGATATCTTAGTATCTGCACTGGATCTCTCTGAATGAGTGACTAGTAGACTAATAGTAACATTTCTCCTTTATTAGATACAACACAGTGACTGCCAGATGTTAGCGCTGTAACAAGCAACTTTACATTTTGGCCAATGACTCATGAACAATATGGCATAGAATTAAAAAAAACAAAAAAACACATTTCCCCTCAGGTATGGTTGGTTAAAGACAAATCCACCTTGCATACTAGTTTTAATTTCTCTCATGATAGGTATTCCACCATTTTGAAGTTGATCCAAGTTCCATGAAATGAGCACAGACAAAGTGTGTGGTGAAGAAATGTAAACAGGAAGTGAGGTATAAATCAGAAACGTTTAATACAAGAGCTACCAAACTTCACATACCTGTTTGTGAGGGGCTGTCAGACTGTCAGACCACATTTGGCCGAACTACCAGTAACATCTTTTTTTATTGTTTGTCCTAGACAGCTGACTCAATTTCTGCAAGATTTTACACATAGTAGACAATATTTCAACTGCTTACATCACAGCACTCAACAAAATGGTCCTAAATAAATAAATAAAATAGTCCTAACTGTTTAACCATAACAACAACAATGATGGCAATGATATGCTAACAGGAAGTCATAATTATCAAACACTTAGTGCTAGATGAAACAACTATAAATAAAAATAAAACTTGTGATGGGAAGTTTCTCAGACCCCATTTGGTTGTGCTTTATAATGCGAGCATCAGGAGAAATCTTCCTAACACCATCAGGCTATTTTTCACACAATCATATCTAAGGCACTGTTTCATCTACAGCATGGTTACAGGACTTAGTATGTTCTATCTTTTGAGATGTACAACTTTTCCAAAGAGTTACATCGAGCTTACGGTATATACTGTGACATGATTTGGCCCATGGGTTCGGACCCCTGGTTGTGGTTATTTGTGTTGCCTCCACCATGGAGGTTATGTTTTTGCCCCCATTGTTTGTTTGTGAACGAGATATCTCAAAGAGTAATTTGCTGTGATCATTCATGACCCCAAGAGGAAGAATCCTATTCTATTTGGTGACCCCATGACCTTTCTTCTAGCACCACCATCAGGCCAAACCTTCGATTTTCAAATTAATGTATCTCCTGACTAGGGTTTGGTATCGAGACTATTCTCACTAAACCAAAAACATGAACTCAACAGCTTGTTCGATCATGATGACATTTGATATGTATTGCCCCTTTGTGATAGCCTATTGATGGTATCAATATGTATTATTTAGATGTGTATATGTACTCTATGACCCCCAGATCCAATACATTTTACTTCTGATTACACAGTGTTAGTTGTGAACGCTTTGTACGCTGCACCAAACTTGACAAATGCTAATATGCTTGTCGTACAACAGTGTGCTGTGAGTAGTATCACCATTGTTGACACATGAAACATGGTTTATGGCCTGGGACTGTTGAGACTGACAATATAGGCTACTCTCGTTTCTGTCCTCTTAACAGTTTAACTTTGTGGCATTCACCTATTTTCTCTTATGTTGGATTTGTTTGCAGACCTGTCGTACTGAGATACACACAACAGTCCTGCTGCTCAGCCCCACATTTATGAAGAGAGAAAGTCCATAAATAATTTGCCTTGCCTTTGGAAACATTAGTTTTGATAGTGGTGAACATAAAAACGTATATCATTACATACAAATCGATATAATGCATATCATTACTCCTTTTAGATTATGTTAGTGATACAAATGAAAAAGGCTTAATATAGGCTAGTGAATGATAAGGTGATTGTGAACATGATAAAGATTGTGGCTTAAAATCATAACAAAAAAGCAGGGAGAAGAAATATATTTAGTAAGCTACTTCATTTATTTTTTGGTAGCCTATACCTTTGAGAATAAGGTTCAAAAGGATGCTTCATTTTAGAATATATTGCCATCAGAGATGCCGGTGGAGCTGAAGGTCGGCTTTGAATTCTGTGTAAAGACAGTGCCACTTCTCTCTTTCAATATTCTTTTATTTATTTTCAACAATAATAAAATGATACAAATGATACACTGCTCCTAACTAGTTAGAATGGGTTAAATGCAGAGGACAACTTTCAGGTATATGTAAAGATGTACTTGACAATAAAGATATTCTATTCTATTCGAAGACATAAAGAAAACCACAAAACAAGAACAAACACAAACAAACAAACAAACAAACAAACAAACAAACAAACAAAAACAACAACAAAAAGTGAGTGACAGCGGTAGTCACAACCAGGTAAGTTTACAAAATGTGGTTTGTATGCACTTATTCTGTTACATTTGTTACCCCTATACATATTACTCTTCACAATTCCTCTTTTCAGGTATATCGTTATTGGGGACCAGTCCCTTACAAACTCAGCAGCATACAAAGCGATGCATGTACCTGTACGTATGGTGTACGTTCATAACTGGGGTCTAATGCCAGTACATAATGGTGTGGATTTAGAGTTATATCAATCTGAAATACTATCTTAATCTCGCTTTGGACTGAGGGCACGACCTCATAAGATGACTATACTGTATGTTGCCTACCACAACTATTTTCACATTTCAGACATAATGGAGGATAATAGGGTCATGTTTACATTGAATCGCAGGCGTTACATGTAGTCTGTGAATAATCTTGTATTGGGTCTCATAGGATTTGTTGGAACATGTCATTTTTCTTTGCATTAAATAAAATGTTTTGCCATATCACATCATCAAGATGGGACTCAAAATCTTCCCTCCCAAAATGTTTTACAATTGATAGTAAGGATGTTAACAAACATTTGATCATGAATAGAACTTATAACTTTCTTCCTTAGAGAAGAAGCTTTTAATCTTTTCCAAATGTTTCATGTACAAACCACTCATATACTGGTATGGATCGAATATAACTCCTAAATTGTAAATAGTGCAAGAATTGTGCTTGACGAAGGTCGAATTCAGTCCTGAGTTGTGAAAAGGATTTAAGAGTCCCACTTAAAAAGAGATCTTGTATTTTAGAAATACCAGCAACCTTCCATGTTTTGTGCCACTTCCAATTCTTGAATCCATTTCATAGATGGAGACTTCATCCTGTCCTGCTCCCGTTGCTGTTATGATCGACTGGCACTCACATATGTCTCTTGGAGTGCAATGTCATGTCAAACCTTTTTTTTATATATTTTTTTTTTTATCAAAACATAGCGATGGCTAATTATTTAGTTGCCACTCATGTACTTTTGCCAGTCCTTTGATGTCACTGCTGACACTCTGGGAAATACTCCTCGTTTTGGTATTCCATGTATGTATTCCAACACTTGTAAAGTTATTTTTTCACTTCGCTCCCTTTTTAGCTGCAACCAGCAGCTCTATAGCTCGCTCTGTGTGTGTGTGTCCCCACCCTCCAGTTTTCGCCTTAGGAGGCTGAAATTTGGCATGGAGGACAAGTGTGTGTGTGAGGGTGTGTGTGTGTGTGTGTGTGTGTGAGGGTGTGTGTGTGTGTGTGGGTGTGTGTGTGTGAATGCATGTGCGCGTGGATGCATACGCGAAACCGGTCGAAGCTATTGCAGATTCACGCTTGTTCAATGGCATGTTTGGAGTTCTTCTCTGTGTTTTACACACGACACAGCAGCTGACCTTATATGGTATTTTTTGGGCGTGACTTATGCTAATAGCAAATGCAGGGATGTCATTCAATTTAAGAACAGCTGGTGTTTGTACGTGTCTAAGAACAATTGGGGGGGATTAAGAACGCTTAATGAATCTGATGTTGATTCCTCAGACGCACTTCTCAAAAGAGATATTTAAGATAACATCTGAGTGGTCTGAGTGTGTGCATGTATGTATGGGTGTGTGAGTGTACTATCATTGAATATGTGTCTGTCCCTTTAAGAAGTTCTTTTTAATGTGCATGCAATCCCCTTGTGCCCTGGGTTGATTACTGCACCTGCCCAGACACACTCTAGAAATCACAGGAAAGGGTCAAAACCTCATTCATGACCAAACATGAATAACATAAAAATTAAACATGCCATTGACTTAAAGGTTGTCTTTGTGAGTGAGTAGACAAACACGGGAGCATTTTGAGCTAAATAAGTGAATGTGTTCGGAAGTTATGCACCTTTTTGTGATAGGCCACACCTGTCACAAAAAAGTGAATAGTGAAAGGTTAATCACCTCTTCCTTGCCCCCATGATGAAGCTCTCTACATCATGTTCTTTTTTTTCTTTTTTTTGCCATGTTACTGTATGTGAATCTATTTAGATGTTATGTGCCTTTTTGTTATAGGCCACACCCCCTTTTTACCAACTGTCATGAACAGTCAATCAGTTCTTCTTTCGCTCATGACCAACCTTTCCACTAAATCTTGAGCAAGTCTGTGAATTAATTTGGACGTTATGCACTTTTTTTGTGATAGGCCACTCCCACTGGCATGCCCCCTTTTTGCCAATTGGCATGAACACAGACACACACACACACACACACACACACACACACAATTGGTCTCCATGTCAAATGTCAGCCTCCTAGGGCAAACACTGTGGCCACTAGAGGGTGGGGACACTTTTGTGGATCAACCAACCAACAGAGCGAGCTATAGCTGCTGGTCATAGATAAAAATAAGACACATTTAGGAGAAGGTTCATGCATGAAGCCCATTGAGTGTAAAAGTAATGGCAAAGTGGGGAGAATATTAAGCCTTGGCGAAGGTCTGCACTCTACTGAGTGCATTCTTCTAGTTATATTCCATTATTGTATTATATTTCATATTATCATAAATATGTGTTATTTTTAATTGACCAGCCTGGTTAATAAAGGCTGAATAAAAATAAATGAATAGGAGGCAATGACACTCAACAGATATAGTGTACATAAAGCCACAAGCAGCAATAAGTGGGTTCCAAGCCCATGGGCCAAATGATGTCACAGGATGTAAGCGTAATGTAACACTTTGGAAAAGTTGCACATCTCAAAAGATAGAACATTGCTATGCAAGTGCTGTAACTGTAGGTGAAGCTGTGTAGAAATAACCGTTTGAAGGCTAGGTAATTCAATGTGTGCAGTAAACTGCTATTTAATAGTCTATATGGTGGCTCGGGGAGGTAACATCAAAGCAGGGAACGCCTAAAGGCTGAAGCTCAATCTCACTTAGCCATCATTCCATCATGCACAAACACACTCGACAGGAGCGCTGGAGAAAATCCCCACTGAAAAGCCGGCTTGAATGGCCTGTTCAGATCCACTGGGAGGAGGTGTAGCTCAGTAGTAAGCATGTCATGAAGTTTAGCATGTAGTTGGATGTGTTCTTTATCCAGACGGGTGGAAAGCAGAGTGTCTAGCTAAGTTCAGCCAACACGTCAATACAGTTCATATAGGATACTTGGCCATTGGACATTGGCAACACCCAAGTTGTGTGCTTTGGACAATTTTGAATCTTTGCTACACCAATAAATTAAATTACCAATGTCTCCCACCCTCTCTGTGAGGAGTTTCCATGGATACAGGGCACCTTCAGTAGAGCACCACTAGCTTAGTTTCTGACCATTCATTTTGTATTGTGAGACAGAACGTGTTGTTGGATAGGAATCAAATTCATGTGTAAGGGCCAAATAAGACTATTTCGGGTTTTTAAGGGGGATCATGAGATAACTGAGTATTTATTGTTGCGTAACAATTGAAGGATACCTTGTATTTGTTGAGGATATGACTAAGTATATGTGTAGTGAAACAGGGCTAATAGAACTGAGCCATTCAGAACCTATAGCAAATTATGTCTGGTGAGGATAAAACTAAATTGCTTTTAGTATTTTCTGTTGGAGAGGTTAGAGCTGACCCATTTGATTGCTAAGCCTGAGATACCCATGCTTGTCAATTAAAATTGCGTGATCTATTGTATCAAATGCCGCAGTGAGGTCTAAAAGGATTATAATTGAGCCTTCCCCCGCATCTGCTGTTAAAAGACACCAATTAGCTACTTTAGGAAGGGGCCGTCTGTGCTACGTAATGCTTTGAAACCTGACTGGAATCTTTTTTGAATTTTTCTGAAACTGATTTTTTTCTCAAGTATATTTTTATTGGCCATTCAAGATCAGATTATGTAATTAAAGTTTCATACAAGCTTTTATTCTGAAACGTTTAGGGAGAAAAACCCCCAGCAGTTTAGAGATAGGCCTGTTAGGTTTTGAGAGTTGAGGGATCTAAGATGGGTTTTGTAATGAGGGGATGAACCACTGTGAGCTTAAAACTAGACAAGAAAGGAGAAGTGGCGAGAGCGTTTAGATAAAATACTAATACCAAGACTTCTGAATTTTGTGGGGGAAATATTTAGGGAAGGTAGAGCACCTCAAGGAGAAACTGTCTCCTTCAAGAGAAATGAGTTAAAAACAGCAGAATTATGTGGTCACATTCCTGCCTTTGTCTGGGAAAGATTCCACAAGAGGTAGGTATATCTGTCTAAATATTGAATGCCAATCACCATGTATTTGGTTTCCAAGTCTGCAGTTGACTAAAACTTGATGCCACAATTGTCAAATTTGCTATATACTGGGTGACTCTGATGGGAACAACTGTTCATCAGTCATTATGTTTGGCCCTTGTAACACACAATCATTTAAGAAATATGCACAGAAGAAATAAAGGGATTAAAAGAAGAAATAGCATAAAGCAACACAAAAATCAAAAGGCAAGCACATCCAATAAAACAACATATAAAAACAAGTTTAAAAAATAAATTTGAAGAAGTTATTAAGGTCAGTGTACAGAGTATTAAATACATGATACAGACTTTATGAGGTGGTTGAGATGCAATGTGACTTCTTGAAGCTTGAGCCCCACCCCCCTAAAGTGTCTGTGTACTGATCTGGCACACACCTGCCCTGGGGGACCAAGAGGCACGATTACTCAGTTAGCCAGATGACGCTCCAAAAAATATCATTAAAAATACTTCTAATGTGTTATCTAGTGAAACATTATTGCTTGGTATGGCCGCAAGACATTCACGAGAACTATCCAAAGTTTAATTTGAGAAGGTAATAAAAACATCAAAAATGACATGTCATTTTTTTTTCAGTTATCTGGCTAACTGGGTGATTCTGTTTGTTAAAATACCCCCCTGGCCGGCCCTGAAGCTCCAGCCATCACCTGCTTTCCCCTCTCTATCTCTCTGCAGTCAGTCATCTGGTGATATGCAGTACTGTATATACATACTGATCTACATGTAGATCATTATTACATCTGTTATTACATTCTTACCTGAAAAAGATGACGCTTTTGTTTTAAAAGTTATCACAGTATATTGACTAAGGTATGTACTGTAGCTACAGCTGCACAATAAAACTATTCTGAACATGTCATTGTGCTGCAAGGTATTTTAAAAAATGCATTAATTTGTCATTTTTGATGACAAATATGTACGTGTTCTATGCAAAGTTCTTTATTCTACCAAAGGAGAAGGAAAGCATAGAAGTGTATGTGAAATAACATTTAAATAACAGAGATCTAGTAAGTAGGTACCCCCCCCTCTGTTTAATTTGGGCTGAATTGGGCTGAATTAATTTCACTTCATGTTACTACATAGTTTGTACTTTGGAGATTTGAACAACTGTTCTTTCAGGCTCTTCACAATGGGTGGTACTGGATAACTGCCATTTGTATGGCCATGAAACAAAAATAATTAGCCTGGCTGCAGTTAGAATGTATTACATGCAAGCATTTTGCTGTATGCTGAACTGTATATAGGCTACCCTACTATACAGTTTGCTTGCTTCTAATCCCGATTTACTGTTAGAAGCTGCATAGTAGTAACCTACTGTATGCCATATTAATCCTGCAACTTTAAAGCCTCGAAGTAGTTAAAGACAGAGGGACTGATATAATGTTTTAAGCCGTGTGTGTGTGTGTGTGTGTGAGAGAGAGAGAGAGAGAGACAGAGAGAGAGAGAGAGCGAGAGAGAGAGAAAGGGAGAGTGATAGAGATAATCTCTTTTATATTTTTATCCGTAAATGTGGTGTTTGTCCCAATATCACGGCCACTTATTGTCCGCTTTGAGTATAAGTGACGATAAAAATGTACTTAGGCTGTGAAAAGCAGGTCAATACAACTGAAGAGAGAAAACCACATGTGCATGCCACGGATAGCCTAGGGATTATTCCTCACAAAACGTCTTAATTCCTCTGTCCGCTAATGATCCCAGGAAAAAAATGCCATCTAATCTCCATTCCATTAATTAAAAAGAGCACTAGCCCACAGAAAACCGCGCCATCTGCTGCTGTTTCATTCTGGTAGACAGATTGTGTTTTCCACTTTAAACAAGGGGAATCAAGAGGGTTTTTTTTCAGAGCAGGAGGGTGAAATATGCACTGAGCAATGACAGGAGTTTATATGGGAGTGTGTGTCAGAGCCAGAATATTTCCTATTGTTATTGTTATTGTTATTGTTATTATTATTATTATCATTATTATTATTGTTGTTGTTGTTGTTGTTGTTGTTGTTGTTGTTGTTGTTATCATTATTATTATTATTATTATTATTATTATTATTGTTATTATTCATAATAATACTACTAATAATAATAGGCTATGTGTAAGCAACAT
>OMKL01122452.1:10827-41831 GCA_900302295.1 Parasudis fraserbrunneri
ATCAAGAGGGTTTTTTTTCAGAGCAGGAGGGTGAAATATGCACTGAGCAATGACAGGAGTTTATATGGGAGTGTGTGTCAGAGCCAGAATATTTCCTATTGTTATTGTTATTGTTATTGTTATTATTATTATTATCATTATTATTATTATTATTATTATTATTATTATTGTTATTATTCATAATAATACTACTAATAATAATAGGCTATGTGTAAGCAACATTCTTAATAAATAAAGATATAAAGTGATGTAAGAAAAAAATAAACGAAGCAATCATATTAACAAGCCACTTACACCGTCTGTCTGCCCTAGGTATATTGTGTCAATTTTTGTATATATCGAACAATTGATCTTGTTGTGTAGATGTTGGTCAACTAACTTCAACTCATAGAAATAATCAAGCTGAACTTTTCTTGAGATGAGAGTGCTCTGTGTCACAATGTGACCTCTATTAGAATACACTGCGCTCACTGTGAAAACCAGGAGCAAATCTCGTTTTGAAGTATGAGTGTTTGCTACTTTCATTTGTTGTGGCGACCTAATTTTCAATGTAAAAATAAAGAGATCCAAACCTCTGATGTGACACTTTCTGGATGCATGAACTAGATACAGTCAGAGCCTCTCATCACCTCAAGACAATAGGGACAGATGTTCAAAATATGACTGTATTTTGTTCTCACTTGCTCAAACTAGAATTGTGGTCTAACTAGAATTGGAACAGATGATCCTGGCTTTCCCTCGATCTGAACGGTTGGATCGGACTAACAACGCGCGCGCGCACACACACACGAGAAACACAATGCTAATCAAATATGGGCTAGTAACGCTATGCGCTCACCCATTCCTCTCTGCTCCCTCCCTCCCCTTCTTTCTCTCTCTCTCTCTCTCTCTCTCTCACACACACACACACACACACACACACACAAACATTCATTCACTCAGTCACATAGACGCATTATAAGACGGTCACTCGGACTGGCTCTCATCCCTATCAAGTTTTTCAGACTATATCTCTTGTAGGCAATTTCCTTTTATAACCTTTATCTTAATTCTGTTCTTTCATTACCCAGTCACTTTATTGGGTAGGACAGAGTTAATAGTAGTTTTTTTATGTGAACTATTGCGGTATTGTTCACCTACAGATGGATATGCGGGGTTCGAAGAGGAAAGTGACTGGGAAATGGCAGGTAATTGGCCTGGCATTTATATCATTTTTCTTCGATGTAGTCTGGGGACAGATTCGTTATTCAATTCCTGAGGAATTGGAACACGGGGCTTTTGTTGGAAACATTGCCGAGGACCTGGGCTTAGAAGTGGACAGGCTTTCAGCGCGCAGATTCAGAATCGTCTCGGGTGCCAAAAAACAATATCTGGAGGTGAATTTAGAAAATGGAGTTTTGTTTGTTAACGAAAGAATAGACCGTGAAGAACTTTGTGAACAGAGTTTGTCCTGTTCTTTTCATTTGCAAGTTGTCATCGAAAACCCTTTAGAATTGTACAGAGTAGAGATGGAGATTTTAGATGTGAATGACAACTCTCCCAATTTTCCGTGGAGCGAGTTTAATCTGGATATATCTGAGTCCGCTGTGCCAGGATCTCGTTTTCCGCTGGAGAGTGCACAGGATTTAGACGTCGGAATAAACTCCCTCCGCTCTTATTTGCTGAGTGTGAATGAACACTTCGTTTTGGACATCCAGACACGCAGTGATGGCAGTAAATTTGCGGAATTGGTCCTTGAGAGTCCGCTGGACAGAGAGCAACAGAGAACGCACCAAATGGTCCTGACGGCTGTGGATGGTGGCGCACCGGAGAGGTCCGGCACTGCGCAAATCGATATAACTGTTTTGGATGCAAATGATAACGCGCCCGTGTTCGACCAGTCCTTTTACAGAGTGAGGCTGGTTGAAAATGCACCAAAAGGTACCGTTGTAATTAAACTCAATGCGTCTGATTTGGATGAGGGTTCTAACGCTGACATCACCTACTCCTTCAGTGGACACGCTCCCATGAAAGTGCGCGAGCTCTTCAGCGTCGATTCCAGCACTGGAGAAATCCGAGTGAAGGGGCTGATAGATTATGAGAAAGCCAGGATGCATGAAATATATGTGCAAGCTAAAGATAAAGGCCCCTCTGCAGTGGCTGTTCACTGTAAAGTGCTGGTGAATGTTCTGGATGTAAATGACAATCTTCCAGAGGTGATCTTAACATCTGTTTCTACACCCGTGCAAGAGGACGCGCCCCCGGGGACGGTGATAGCTGTCATCAGCGTAATGGACCGCGATTCTGGTGAGAATGGAAACGTTGACTGTGAGATCCCGCACCATGTCCCTTTTCAGCTCCACTCATCGTTCAAGAACTATTATACATTAGTAACTTGTGATTTTCTGGATAGAGAGACAGTGGCTGAGTACAACATCACTCTCACCGCCCGAGATATGGGCACCCCTCCCCTTTTCACTCGGAAAACTATTTTAGTACAGGTGTCTGATATGAATGACAACGCACCTCGATTCAAACAGCCATACTACACTGTTTATTTGACAGAGAATAACGCGCCAGGGGCCTCAATTTGCTCCGTGACAGCCTTGGATCCAGATTCAGATCAAAATGCGTACCTCTCCTATTCTATTCTAGAAGGTGCCATACAGGGAATGCCTGTGTCCACATATGTGTCCATAAACTCGGACAACGGGAATATTTACGCACTGCGCTCTTTTGACTACGAACAACTAAGAAACTTTCAGATTATAGTGCAAGCGCAAGATGCAGGCTTTCCGTCCCTGAGTAGCAATGCCACAGTGAATATCTTCATTCTGGACCAAAACGACAATGCACCTGTCATAGTGTCACCAGTTCCTCAAAACGGCACGGCAGCAGGTGAAGTAGTGCCCAGGTCGGTCGATGCTGGTTACCTTGTTAGTAAAATCACAGCCACCGATGCTGATGCGGGTCAAAACTCACGTCTTTTCTACCAGATGCTCCAGGCAACAGACCCGAGCTTGTTCAGTGTTGCTCTGTACACAGGCGAAATCAGGACGGTTCGCCGATTGGTGGAGAGAGACCCCATAAGGCAAAGGCTGGTCATACTGGTCAAGGACAACGGTCAGCCGCCCCTCTCGGCCACAGTTTCCATCATTCTGTCAGTTGTTGACAGCGTGCCAGAATTGCAGACCGATTTCGGCGACCTCGCGCTGAGCCCACAGTACAGTTCCAACCTCACGCTGTACTTAATAGTGTCCCTGGGCGCAATCTCCTTCACATTTCTAGTGGCTATTATTGTCCTGGTTGCAATAAAGGGATACAGGGACAGACATTCTATCCAGGGATACAACTTATCCCTCTGTGGATGTTGCTGCGTTCGGCCAGAGGAATCCACCGCAGATGTGTTCAAAAAGTCCAACTTAAATGTGCAGTTATCCACAGGCACTTCGAACTGTACTGAGACAAATGGCAACGCACCCCTTTCCCAGGTTTACTGCTATAAAATGTGTCTGACACCAGAATCATCCAAGAGTGATTTCATGTTTCTCAAGCCATGCAGCCCAATTACTGCAACCCCACAGAATAACGCTAAGAGCGCAGACTATCTGACATCAGGCTGGAGCACACAGGACCACAGCCAGCTAACCAATAACAGAACCTCAACTCCAAACGAGGTAGGCGTTGTTCTCTATTGAAAGACTAGATATGACTCCAAATGCTATGTTCTATCTGCGTAAAAGCTACTTTAAAGGCCCAATTCGTGATCCAAACGTAAACAAAAATGGGTAGCCCTACCACCAAAGATATCTTTACACACACAAAAAGGAATGGAGAAATCGTTTTAATTCTCTGATTGCTTGACTGAGCTCTTGATATAAGAACTAAAACTAGACAACAGGTTAATGTGAGTTTTGAATTGTTGCTATTTCTTGTATTTTGTGTCTGTAATAAGTTTGTTTATGTCGGTACTGTGTTTGTAGAGATTAGATTTAAACAGAGCTATATTCTGATTTATGATGCATAAAGACAACTCTAAAAAGCATATTTTCCATTTACAAATTCAACTCTTCAGGAATGTACCCTGCACTACTATGGTCAGAAGACTTTAGAGGCTTTAAAGGTGCACTGTGCTCTTTTGAGAGAGTGATGTTAAACTCAGAGAAGTGAAATAATGTCTGCTATTTTCAAAATTGGGTCCCTGGGACATTTTTTAAGCTAAAAATCTGCTTGAAAAAAAATATTGTCGTTTAGTTGTTTGTTGTCTGACACACAATTTAGACATACAGTACTACAGTACTATTCAAAAGAAGTATCTTCTAGGGTTATGTTTAGTCCACAATGCACAATTCTTTTTTTATCTGTGATAACATAACATAAAATTCTAAGAATTGCATACATGTTTTGTAAAGTAACTGCAGGCATCGCAAAATCTAAACAAATGTCTCTCACCAAACTTTTATAGTGCACCTTTAAGGTAGACCTCATGTTTTGTACTTGATACATATGTTTTTATAGCAGACTTTGGAAACATAAGGATTGACTTATATGTCAAAATAATTATATATTTGAAATCAGGGATGGATGGGTAACAATCCTTCATAACACCCAAGCAATGCCCCAGATTATCAGTGACCTCCTCTATCTCCCCTCCCTCATTAACGACAATGAATTTTAGGATTTTTTTTTGCTTTAAAATAACACATATTTTTGTGAAATTAATTTGCAACCATTTCAATAGTTTCTTAGCCATAAGAACTGGAAGTCCAAACCAACTTCTTTGTCGTGGACACCCCCTCAGGCGGAGGGACAGTCATGGGGTATGCAGTGTCTGCAACACACGGGGGTGCCAAATGCACAGTTAAAAGAAAACCAAACAAAAAAGCCCCATTCGATTAGCCCCAAACTGCATTTTAAACCAGTGGTTCTCAACCGCTATCAAATGGGATGAGAATCACTGTTGTAAACAATAAATAAAGAAGGGGCTGATTATCCTGAGATTATTTTAGATATTTCAAACTTCACTGAAATTAGTAGAGCAACATGGATAATCTCAGGTGCCAAAAACTGAAAATTGAAAAAACGCAAAGGCCTCTGGGGCAAAACCACTGAATTTATGTATCCAGTATGACAGAGATTACCATTAGGCTACATAATACATGAGCATAATCTCTTAAAGAGCTGTGTTGATACAAAGCAATGATCCAAACAGCCCAACAACCAAAAATAAGAAATAATCATGGAGACATGTTTTCATTCTCTAGTTGATTGACTGAGCTAAGGACTAAGACTAGACACCAAGTAAATATATGTTTTTAATTGTATACGCTGTGTTTTGTGCCTTTAAAAGGCTTGTTTAATGTACACCGTTAATGTTGGTAAACACTGGAGTAAAACAGCGAGTTAAGAAAGTTCCAAGCAGCTTATTTTCCATCTATAGATCAAATTATGTATGTGAATATATCCCACATTGATACAGACAAATACATCATGCATTGGGGCTTTAACTGGATACATACATTAAAAAAGGAAACAAATTGTGTTGCAATTAACACATACTGCAATTACTACACTTGTATGTGTTATGTAAAAGGAACGCTCAACCAAAAAAATACTGTTGTGCGCAAATTAATTTGGTTTGAGAGTAATTGAGTTGAAGAGTTGGAATGTGTGAAGTCATTATGATGTCACATATTCCGGGAGGTATTCAACTATATTAGTGAAATGATAAATGTATGTCAATGCATTGCCAATTAAATTGTGTCTTTTCGCATATCCCTCCTAGTTACAGAGTCGCCCACACATACACATTTCTTCAGAGAGGTCAGAGCACAGGGTCGCCCCCAGGGCAGAGCCCCCAATGCCTTGCTCAAGGGCGTTTAGACAGAAATGGTGGGCATCGTATATATGTAATACCAGCCACCCTTCGGTCACCAGCTCACGGCTGGAATACACCCCCCTGTGCCGGGGCTCGAACCAGCGACATGTTGGTTACTGGTCAGCCTCTTCACCCCCAGGCCAATGAATGAAGGACTGAGTTTAAATGCATATGACATGCACTTGAAAGCTGATGTGCCTGTTTGCACAACTGTTTTAGAGAAAGAGAGTGCTAGAGCCATTGTGCATGGGACACATTTAGTGGAAATATGGTGTGGGAGGGTGTATGGACAATATCACTATATGACATAACCCGGTTTGCATCTTGCAACTGTTTGAAGTCAATTAATACTACATAAAATAGCTGATACAAGCACTGAAGTACAGTAAGATGGTGCATTTTAGATGAAAGATACCCGTTCATTTTACTCTTAATACAACAGCCTATTCTAATGTTTTAAGATTAAGCGTACGTTACAAAATATCTGCATTATATTTGAAAGAGCCTGAAACACAGGGTCATAGCTTAGCCCATCAAAGCACTGGGTCATATAGCTTAGCCCATCAAAACACTGGGTCATAGCTTAGCCCATCAAAACACTGGGTAATAGCTTAGCCCATCAAAACACTGGGCCCCGTTTCTCTTAAGGTTATTTCTTTGTGTATTAGACTTGTTATTGATATTCCAGGCTTACACGTGTTTTCTCTGAAAGGTCTACTTTTAGCATTTGGACATGCCCATCTTAACAACCTAAGACCAATCAAATGTATTACTACATGTCATGTACTGTTTAGATGCAAAATCAAAATCATCTGCATTGATAGAACTGTTTGTTCATCATTGATGAATTGATGATCTCTAACCTTCTCTGGCTCATTTTCAGTTAATATCCAAAATTACTGACTTCACTTATGCAACATAATGCAATGACAGACTGGTACTCAAGATTACAGCTGTGGAGAGAGTTTATAATAAAATCGTTTTTTGTAATAGAATATAATAGAATAGAATGTGGGATGCAAATTAAGATTTAAAGAGCAGAGTTATAATTTTATATTCTATATTCTAGCAGAAGGCCATGTTTCCTCATGTCGTTCATCAGTCTCTCAGCAATAGCCCGCACCTCGAGCACCGTTTTGTCATCACAGTAATGAGATTTAGCAGCATTACTGCCTATGGAGCTTCCTGTGTACTGTAGCTTCACTATAGATGAATAGAAGTACTGTCTAAGGCATGTTGTTGCAATGTTCTGCCACAGGGGGGCATAAGAGCATACACCATGTACTACATGGATGCACTCATCGGAAGTTGATCACTCATAGATGCCTGTGTATTTCATTTTTGCATTTTGCAGCTTAAGCATGCAAACAAGGACTGGACTTTGACAAAGAACCAACGGAACTCAGCATACAAGAGGTGAATAAACTGTTAACTACACTGTTAAATGAAATGTGTTTTGTTATTGAAATGGTCTCTTTGATGGTGTCTTGTGATCCTGCAAGGGAAGTGTCATTTATGACAAGATATGGAAACAAATGTCATTTGTTGGTTAATTCACTCATCCATTCATTCATGAATTAATTAATTAATTTGTTCACTCACACACACACACACACACACACACACACACACACACACACACACACACACACACACACACGCACACACACACATCTTTCTTCTCTCCCTCCACAGGTATAGTGCAGTAAACTTTGAGAGGACTCTTCCACGTCAACCCAAACATGATCCAGATGATTTTTCCTGCTCGGTGGCTCCACAGTACCTGACCTGGGGACACCATATGTATGGTAAGTATGCAAGGCTGGCACTACTGTGCAACTACATATGTCGTTTTTGCTAAAATACTCATAATCAATGTCAATGACAGACATAGATAACAAGAACTGATTACTAGCACAATATTTGATGTAAAGAAATGTTGTTTATTTGTTAGTCACTCAAATCAATGGGAAGTTGATTGATTAGATGCTAGATGTCATTTAGATGTCAAAAATGGTCAGTATGAAGCATTACTAATGTTGGTACTCAGTATCGACGAGTACTCAGCAAAAGGTGGTACCCAGTGCACATCTAATTACATATAGTGAACTCAGTGTGTGCATGTGTGGGCCTTTGTCTTGTGGTAATGATGTTTTATGTTTACATCAGACATCAAGTATGCTAGCGCTAAACAGGTGCCCGGTAGGGTGTGCAGTTGTGGAGGGTTGTGGATGATCGATCAAAATCTTGTTAAATGGGGGTCCACGGCCTAAAGTGTTGTCTATTCAGGGAACCTTGAAATTAAAAAGTTCAGGAACCCCTGTGATACACAGAGAGCTGACAAATCACCTGCCATCAAAACAAAGTAGAGGCTCTAAACAATTATTATCGGAAAACTGTTTGAAAGTAATGCACCAACATGAGAGGAAAAGCTCAGGAATGTGATCACTGATTTTATTCATGAAGTCGTATTACAAGAAGGTGTTAATTTGCAGAGGATAGTTGCAATTAGGAAAATACTGTATACGTAAAGGGATAGTTAGGATTTTTGGACATTAAGTGGTATGAAATACTTGCTAGTAATGTTGTTGATTCAATGCAATTAGCTTACTCACCGAGTGCCATGGTGTGAGTTCTGTTAAAGTTGTTAATCCACACCATAACATGCAGGCAAAGGTTTTAACCATCGACAATAGAAAACTGTGGTCCTTGAGCATTTCCTGTGCTTGATTCATGTTAGAACAAGCCCCAGCGTGTAGTAACTGCATCATACCGGGACTAGTTCCAACACACCGCTTCGCTCTGAAGCAAATTCTCAAGCACTGCGGTTTTCTGTTGTGGATTGTTAAATTTTTTGCCTGCATGTTATGGTGTGGATTAACAACTTTTTTGTCTCATGACCCTGTTTGCTGCCTGTCTGAAGCTTCCCGGTGCGCTGGGAACCAGGCCAGAACGCTGACCACGACACTCGGTGAGTACGCTAATGGCATACTAGCAAGTATTTCATACCACTCAATGTCCAAACTATCACTTTAAGCCCACCACATTCAGATTAACTCCGGTGAGTCTTTGTGGATAATAATCTTATGGTTTATGTGCATTTTTTGTTGTTTTTTTGCAGACTGCAAGACTCCAAGTCTGAGGAGTCTCTGTAAAACCCCTCAGGAGTCAGTGGTTCCTAACTACTCGTGGACTCCGAGGTACACCCAGCCTCACTCCACACAGCCATCGCTAGACTACCAGCACAATGTATACATTCCGGGCACTCCATCCGGCTACTGCACTCTGAAGCCAGCACCCAGAGGTGAACTGGATGTGTACAACACCTTCTCTACCTTTGGGAAGAAGAAGAAGTTCATTTCAAACTATGAACAAGCCCTGGACAAAGAGGACAGTCTCATAAACAGTGACTTTTTTTAAACAATATATGTCCTGTGTGTGATGTGTGTGTGTGTGATGTGTGATGTGTGGTTGATATATGCCATTCATAATTTAGTTCTATCATGAACCCATTCATCATAAAGATACAGTGCAAGTTCAAATCCACATGATAAAGAACATTTCCATTTTATGGGCTGACAGTTAGAATTGATGACTTGAATCATCTCCTTTTTGAAATCATGGTGCTCTTCTCTTAAATACCAGGACACACAGTGTAATAGATGCGAAGCACATTTCCTATGAGCCGGCACTTGGGGAAGATCGGCAAACCGTGAGTGAGTTAGTGAGTGAGTGAGTGAGTGAGTGAGTTAGTTACTGAATGAGTGAGTTAGTGACATCACCAGTCATACAGATGTGCTTCGCGTCTAAAAATAAATACCGGTAAATCAAATAAAATCAAACACTGTTAGACTGCTACTACTACTACCACCACTAACTACTACTACTACTACTAGGCCTACCACTAATAAGGAATCATTTTTGAAATAATAGAGTACTGTGCATTTAAAAAGAAAACAACAGTGGTAGTTTAGTCATGAGAGTTTGCTGTCATGCCATTAACGGGTAAATCTTCTTTTATCAAGTAGATTGTTTTTGGATAAGAACCCCTGTCCCAGTAAAGCTCTCTATAAATATAAATGCAGTCCATATGAAGCACCACCATATTACTGTGGTTTAGTCCAGTTTACTATGCGCTCTTCCATTAGGCACAATGTAAATGTTCCGCTCCTCATGACATTTCATTTTGAATATGTGGGATTGTGATGCCAAAGCTGGTCAGGCTACTGATGAGGAGGAGGAGGAGGAGGAGGAGGAGGAAGAGGAGGATGGCAGTAATGACATTAGATTCAATTAAAGTTAATATAATGTTACTTTTGTAAACAAAAACCCACAAGCATATATTATTGTACGGTACATGGATAGCCTTATACTGAACATATGTTGACATTTACTTTGTATGTTACATAAAGGCTACCTCTATGGCGTTGTTTTGTCATTGTGATGTTTTGTTATTTTTTTAAGGCATGCAGATGAAGCCAGACCAAGGCCCAACACAGGGTGAAGTGCTTTACTTGTGCCTTGGTTCTACACTCACTGTTAACGGCTTCTTAGGACCTTTTAGACTCACCCTTAATGGTAACGTAACAAGGCTGGAGGGTATACTTGACATCTCCGCTGAGATAGATTCTCCTCGTTCTACCAAAGTGTGTGGGCTGTTAATCCTCATTGATTAAGACCACGACTTTTGGTTCGAAAGCGCCGCCCAATTATAAAGTGTAATTCCTCACTCTGTGGGTGATGGCAATGGTGCTCAATTATAACAACAGCCTTTACTTCTGAGAGAAGAATCTCAGTTACTTTACCCATCTCACCATGATTTTATTTATTTTTTTAAGTATTTTCTATTCCGAATTAGTCTGATTCTGCCTTTTTTTTTTGCCAACAAACCTAATATCAGATCCCCTGGATGGGATTTTAGAGTGTAGAATGGACTCCAATTCAGAAAACACGAACACAGTATGGAATATGTGATTCATTCAAGGTTTCTATAGATTCTGGACCTTGGGCTCATTTAGGAATTCAGGGTTTTCATTAAGACATTGAGGGGCTCCATTAATTGAGGTCTTAAAGTCCAGATACTGAGGTTTCAAAGAAAACAAATGATCACTCTCCCAATACTTTGTGAAAAATGCAGTTCCTACACAGTTCCCCTTATATGGATGTAAACACCCTCAAATGAAAGCTGAAAGTCTGCAGTTTAACCTCTTTTCATTTCAAACCCAATGCACTGGAGTAGACAAAACAAAAACAAAAAGCACTGTACTCAGACTTGGGGACTGCAATGAATAGGGTACACTTTCAGTGGAATTTCTCATCTACTTTTACCATGGAAGTCAATAGGGAAATTGGATGGGAGGAGCTTTGCAGAAAGTGCCCTCATTGTATCTTCCCATAAGGCTACTATGCATTGACTTTCCACAACCATAACCTGTGGGCTGCCTGGCCTAGAGGGAGGTGACTTCAGCACAACACATGAAATGGAGGGAGAGCCAGAGTCAATGTTCAAGTTCAAAAACAAAGTCAGTTTTATTAAGTATGTGCAGAAAAATGGACAGGGGGATTCACTGAAGTTAAATCCCTCCTGGTTGGGGTATCTTCTGGGGCTCCCAAGTGGCAGTCTACTCCGCCTAAAGAGAGAGCAGAGGAGAGGGTGGTGAGGCTGGTGCTGGCCAACAGGTTCCAGGTCTGGGGTCCTCTTCAGTCACTGCCGTGTCCTCTATGAAAATATTGAGAGGATTCCCCCACATACACAGTCCCAAGGCTCAGGTAGGACTTTGCCCAATACTTTCAATATTCAACAATTCCAGTTCACAAATAATCCAGTCACATGACTGCAGGTGGAGTATACTCACGGTCCAGCGTTCAGCCCGTGCAGCCGTCTCTAGTGGCCTTGGGAGCGGTGTGACCTGGTGCGAATCCTGACTCACTCTGCTGTTCTTCCACTTTAAAAGGGCGCAAACTGGGCCATGAGTAATTACAGGGATGCAGCTGACCTGTGTCTGCCTCGCGAGGTGCCGAGTGGATAACTGGGATAACACCTGCCCTCCAGCGCTGTCCCAAGTGGCCTGCGCAGTGAGAATGGGTGCTGTCCGTGGTGCTGAGGTGTCTGCTCAGCCCAGCCATGCAAAACAATGACACAGGGGTGCCACAAACCAAACTATACATTGGTCCAATAAGCCTGGTCTAATAAGCCCAATAATTGCTTGACATATTTATAAGAGCATAAGGAAAGAAATCAAGGTGCCTCAGTGTCATATGGGTAGGAATAAATTGGATATCGGTGTTGGCCTAAAAAAAAGAAAAAACATACTGGTGCATCCGAAGTTGGAACCACTGGCTTTTAAAGTTTTTTGAGAACACTGTGGCGCTGATGAAGCTATCAGTATTCTAAGTCACTTCTTTTGCCCTGCGTTAAAACTTGGCGGCTGGCAAAAGCAGTGTTACTATGTATCAGTGGTCAAAATAGAGGGTAAAACAGATGCAGTAGGATGCTCCAGAATCCAAACAGGAGGTCCACACACTTGGATATGTTTTAGGAGCTTTTGTAAGTTTGTTTAAAACATGTATGTTAGAAAAATCACAATATAAACCACAGAGTCAGTTGAGTCTTGAACAATGATCGTTTTACTTGCAAGGAGACAAGTCAGTACAGTGATACAGATATGTCTAAAGTCTTGAGGAGCCAAGCGGCACCTATATAGTGCCACAGATGTCACATAAGGTTCCATCCCATACTGGTTACACCACAGTCATATGCAAACATGATCAGACCAATCAAGGTATGATTGGAATAGAGAACATGCAGTCACACTGATTGGTTAGCGTGTTCTATGAAAAACAGGAAATACAGTTGCTTTCACTACAAACATTGTGTCTTAGTTACTTCTTCATTTAAGATGAGACAGTGTTACTTCTTCATTTAAACTGAGACAGTCTTACTTCTTCATTTAAACTGAGACAGTCTTACTTCTTCATTTAAACTGAGACAGTCTTACTTCTTCATTTAAGATGAGACAGTCTTTTTATACAGGAAACATCTGAGTACATACTGTTCTTGTTTTCGTAGTATAACAACCCTGTCAACATGATTTTCTTAACAATGTAAAATAAATAAATCAAAATTCGAATCAGTTATCTTGCTCCATAAAACAGTACACTCAATTAATTATATTAGTTGTGTGCAATTGCTGCATGCAGACCTAGGAGCTATCCATATTTTAAGTTGCAAAGGGACAATTCACAAACCCATAGAGGACTGGACTCTGGAGCCTTTTTGTGTTCATGTACTGTTTCTGATATGTAATGTTTAATTTCATTATATAGCCCATGTTCTGTGTTGTCAGAATACAGTACATTGATAGGACAATTCTATGTTTCCCTTCACTATTGCTTCAACTCTTGAAAATAATAACCATCACAAAATGACAAATATAGCTAATAACAAAAACACAGTGAAGTGAGGGGTTTGTGTCCTATTTGCTGACTTGAGCATCCTGCCTCCAAAAATGTAAATGGTCAAACGGCACGTGGATGTTGCCCATCTCTTACCCTGAGATTGCCTGCAATTGTATCGGTTGATCCCCAAATTAGTTATAGGCTGTAAAAGGCGGAACACATACACCCAAGTAAAAACTAGGCTTACCCAGCAGACGTCATCACGGTTTGAGAGCATCTAGGCATAGCACCTACGGTATAGGCCTACTGCAGCTGCACCGCATGGAGTCGGCGTAAATTCTACCCAGGAAAAATGACAATGATTGTCTAATAGGCTACATAAATTGAAGGGAAATAGATTCAAATTGAACGGACAGATTCATCAGACAGTTGACCAATATCATCGTTCATTAATTCTGAAAATAGTAATGATGGCGCTAACCACGGCATTCACATGGACAAGATGGGTCGCGGCTCTCCTCCTATTCAGTACGCTGTGGGGATTTGCTTTGTCCATCACTCGGTACTCTATACCGGAGGAAATGGAAGAGGGTTCGGTTGTTGCGAACTTGGCCACTGATTTGGGACTCGAGGTTCGGGATTTGGTAGAGCGAAAAGCGAAGCTTGACATCATTCACAGTAAGAAATACTTGGACATTAACAAAGAAACGGGGGAACTGTTCATACGAGAGAGGATAGACCGGGAAAATATATGCATGAGTAAGACAACGTCCTGTTTTCTGAAAATGGATGTCATATTTGAGAATCCTATTCGTATTTTTAACGTTGAGCTAGAAATAATGGACATTAATGATAATGCGCCTGTTTTCCGAAGAGAGACAATGCACTTGGATATCTCAGAGGCAACCGCTCCCGGTGAGAGATTTTCATTGACAAATGCTGTGGATGCTGATGTTGGGGCGAATTCTATCAAGACCTACTATCTCAGCAAAAGCTCATATTTTGACATTGATATACAGACTGGAAGCGATGGCTCTAAATATGTTGATTTGGTTCTCAATGGTAATTTGAACCGAGAGGAACATGCTATTCATAATTTAGTTTTAACCGCTGTGGATGGAGGGGTCCCCGCCCGCTCCGGCACAGCCAGCATCATCATAAACGTACTAGATATCAATGACAACGCCCCCCTTTTCAACCAGCAGATATATGAAGTCAGTGTTTCAGAGAATTCGGCCGTTGGAACAGTCGTGATGACTTTGAATGCAACAGATCTGGATGAGGGCACAAACGCTGAGTTAACATATTCATACACCCTTTACACATCTGAAAAGACACAAGAACTCTTCTCGCTGGATCCAAACAGTGGAGAGATCAAGGTGAAGGCAGTACTTGATTATGAAGAGAGTCAAAGTTTTGAGATGCATATACAGGCCCAAGACAAAGGATCAAACCCGCTGTCAGGGCAGTGTAAAGTGCTGGTATTTATCAATGACTTGAATGACAACTACCCCGAAGTAACTGTTACATCTCTAAAAAGTGCAGTGAAGGAAGATGTTGCTGTTGGAACATTAATAGCAGTCATAGGTGTCACTGACAAGGACACGGGGTTGAACGGCGAAGTTCACCTCACTTTGTATCGACAAGCTTCCTTACCCTTTGCTCTAAATAAATCGTCGGAGGGCTACTTTGCACTGCTCGTGTCACAACCACTGGACAGAGAAATTGTGAGCAAATATGACATCACCTTAACAGTCTCGGACAGGGGCACACCACCCTTATCTGACAATGAGACCATCACCCTGGAGATCCTGGATGTCAATGACAACGCACCGATATTCCCTCAGTCATTCTACTCGATCCATGTCGTGGAGAACAATGCACCGGGGGCGTTACTGACATCTCTCAGTGCTTTTGACCCAGATCTCAACGAGAACCAGTACTTAGTGTATTTCATCATGGAGAAGGAGATCGTGAACACATCTATGTCAATGTTGTTCTCTATTAACCCAGAGAACGGTAACCTTTACGCCCTCAAAACCTTCGACTATGAGCGAGAGAGGGAGTTCCTTTTCCACATTGAGGCAAGAGACTCTGGTGTCCCCCCATTAAGTAGCAATGTCACAGTGAATATCATCATTCAGGACCAAAATGATAACACCCCTCTCATTGTATCACCCTGGCGGGCGCAAGGCTCAGTTATTGAGGAGGTGATACCAAGGTCCACGGATAAGGGACACTTGGTCGCCAAGGTGATCGCCATCGATGCAGACTCCGAACAGAACTCCAGGGTGACATATCAGCTCCTGCAGATTAGCGACGCCACACTCTTCAGCCTAGATCAGTATAATGGCGAGATCCGGACAACAAGGATGTTCAGTTACAGAGACCCGCGCCACCAGCGACTCGTGATTGTCGCCAAAGACAACGGCGAGCCCGCTCTCTCTGCCACGGTCACCATCAAGATATCAACAGTGGAGCACGTGGTCACGCCGTTCTCGGAGACCACCGAGGAGCCCATCGAATATGACGTCTTCACGGACTTGAACCTCTATTTGGTCATCGGCTTAGGGTCCGTGTCCTTCCTTTTGCTGATTACCATCTTGGTAATTATAGTGCTCAAGTGCCAGAAGCCAAAGCCGAAGCCTCTCAAGATGCCACCGGCCAACAGAAACAGTGTGATTAGTAGGAACAGCGTGATCAGCCAGAGGAGCTCCACCATCGCAGATTCCACCCTCATCTCTAGTGACGCCTACTGGTACAGCTTGTTCTTAGCAGAGACCAGAAAAGGCAAGGTGGTTGTGAGACAGCCCATAGTGCCCAAAGGAGCGGGGTACTTTGTGTCCAGTATACCCAGGAGCATAGGGCCTACTGAGACCAGCGACTCCAGAGCATCCACATTACAGGTATTGATTGATTGGTTAATAAGCTTGATCGTCTTCCATGGGGAAACATGAAAGAGAGTGAGAGTGTAAGTGGCAGGCATGCCGTTGAGATGTAGGCCTATGCCACCAAACACCTCTTCAAGGTAGAATCTGTGATGCCATCAAACAGCGACCTCTAGGCAAAAGAGCCCTGCTTTGATATTGCGCTTTGTTTAAATTTCTTGTTTTGGTCTGATGTGTGGGTTGGAGTTGAGTGGGGATAGGGGGAGGAGTTGGTATTGCTGGCCACACCTCAGGCTCTGCCAAGAGAGGCCTGGAGAAATTCACAGTATAATAATAAGTTACTATATTGCTATATGTATTTTATATACCATATTATTAGCAACAGTATATAGTAACTTACTATAGTGTGAATTTCAACAGACCTGAGGTGTGGCCAATAATAGCAACCCATCCCCTATCCCCACTCAACTCCAACCCACACATCAGACCAAAACAAGAAATGCCAACAAAGTGCAATACCAAGAGGAGCACCTTTGCCTAGAAGTTGCTGTTTGACGGCATTACAGACTCTTACCTTTGAAGTGAAATAAAATAAGCAGTACTTTACACAGTATGTGCTGCCCCAGGCAAATTTAATTTGAAAAGTTTTGTCTGAGGTAACGCATACATGTGTAATTACTTGATTCAGACTGTGCAAGGTCATGCGTCTCCTCTGCGGATTGAGAGGTGCAGGTTTAAGTCGTTCCCATTCAGACTCGGCATATTCGAATGTGTGCCTTCGCATATGAGAGGGTTCATTCAAATAGGTCAGATTCTTTGTTCCTTCCATTGGTATGATGGAAAATGTGGTCTTCCTCCTATGGTATATTTGCAGTACATGCACATTTGAATGATACATATGAGTTTCTAAGAATCTCTGGTTTCATAGAACATTAATATATTCAGTGGCGTGGGCATGTACGGTGTTCCAAAAGTATTTGGACAACGAAACACGATGTTGCGGTTCTGTACTCTGTTAGCGGTGGGTGTAGAAGCTTATAATGACTTAGAGAATGAGAATGAGTCAAAAGGATCATTCAAAAATGTATGAGTATGTATGAGAGAGAGAGAAGGAGAGAAAGGGAGAGAGAGAAGAGATTGTGTGTGCGCGTGTTGCCAGAAGTTCCTGTTTGCTAATCACACACACATCACTGAACCTGTTTCTTTTTCTGTTCTAAAGTACTCAAAATGAAAGGAAGTCCGTTCTACAAGTGGAGGTATGCTGGATGCTAATTACATGTTGTCAGGGTGCTATGATGTGTTCCCCAGTCTTTCTTTATTTGGTTGAAATTTTCTGTTTTGCTCTAAGAAAAAATTGGATGCACCTTGCTGTTAAAAAAAAAAGTTCAAAGCAATCTATAGTAGATATTTCCTGCTGGCATTTGACTTTCCCTTTGAGTGCAAGGTCCAGTTTCCGGGAAAGAAAATAAAACAACATTGATTACAAAATGACCCAAACAAGCAGACAGACCTTAATTTTTTTAGAGAGGAGACAGAGAGAGTTGGATTTATTCCGAACCTCTGTCTTTTCTCTCATTCTTTATTTCTCTCCTGTCCCCGACCCCACAGACTTCACACACTCCTCTTCCCATTGACCTTCATGGCAACGCCGCTGTGACCTCTGAATATTATATTGGTCAATCTCTCTAAAGCCAAAAACCAATCACTTATGGACAGCTGAGATTAGGGCTAAATTGGCTGCCTAGTCAGGGCTGTGTGTTGTGTACATGTGGCTCGCTTGGCAGAAAACTCAGGGCAAAGCGGTGACACAGATTAAAAAACAAAACAAAAAGGGATTAACCTATGCACTATTCTGAATAGATTCTCAGTCTGTATTATACCTGAGAACAAGGACTGATCAAATCCTGTCCTACTACCCACAACCCATAGTTTCCTCACAAGGCCCGTAAATTATGAGGTTGAGTCACGACTTTTGGAAGTAGCCGACAGCTGACAGGGGAAAAGCAATCTGCGGCACCACCGTGCCGGTTCAGTCCAAAAAGTAGTCTTAGTCCCAGAGCTGCTCCTACAATCGCGAAACAAAGCATTGTTGTCGAGAAAACGTCATTGTTTTGTCACTGAATAATTTATATAGACCTTGCCCTCCATACAAGTACTGCTAGAACATATTTATGATCAGTGGGCAATAACACAAACGTAGATGTAGCCTACTGACAGCTCGTTCTCATTTTTAAGCGTCGGAACTCAGCAAGCTCCTACACTTCACTAAGGCTTCCGATTAATAAACGCAATTCTTAGTAATTTGAATTCTACGGGGTTTATTTAGATATTCATTGCGTCTACTCATGTAGATAACAGCGCTTATTTGTTGATGTACAGGCCTGTCTCTTTCACATCACTCAATGTGTCTCTTTTTCCGTAAAAGAGATGCAATGAGTTCGGATAGACTACTAGCACATATTCTAACCTGACCAGCCAGATGGTCTGTTACACAGAACCATCTGGGAAGTCATCCTTTGAAACTTTCTGGAATTAGGCCGGCACTTGTCAGGCTTCAAGATGTGCGCTTGTGCCCGAACCACAGTGGTTCAGACCAATCAGCATCCTTTGAGGAACTACTGGCGGTGATGGGTAAATATATAAGCGCATATCTTGAAGCCTGACAAGATGGATTCTCGTGTGATCTCGCGAAGCAAGCTGCCATGCAAGTTTACACATATTCTACCACCAGGCTTATTCAAATAGCTCCCCATGGAGAATAACCCTAAACCTTAACCCAACCCTGACCCTAACCACACTGACCCTGGTAGAATTGACCTATCTCAAACTTTGTTTGTCTGAGGAAAGCAACAGTTGTGATTGGAGGATCAAGAAAAGAGGGCGGAGTTTGAGATAGGTCAATTCTAGTAACTGAGAATTGCATTTATTGATCTGATGCCTAAGTGGAGTTGAGGAACACACTGAGGGTTGACGCTTGAGGAATGATAACACGTTCCTACTGAATGTAAACCATAAGCACAGTCCATAAGCACATATTTGTGGACATAAACAGTATTTAAGAGCTGTGACGTTGGCCGAACCAGCCCCACACTGCAATGCGTGCATGCCTTGACAGTACATGTATCTTCTTTCTGTTTCCCCTTTGCTTGCCTTTTAATCTGAAACAGATTCTTATCATATATTCCATATAATCTGGTGGTTAAAAAAAAGAGAATGATTTCAACCAATATTTTGTCCGAATGACAGATTTCAACACGAATACACCAGAGGCATGATGTGTATTGACACCCGGAATCTACAAGTCCTTGAAATGGACTTGATTAATGGTGGCAGTAACCAGTAAGGATCTCACACTCAGTGTGCAGAACACGAAGAACACCCTCCTAATATTGACTTGCATCCCCTTTTTTGTCGAAACCATGTCTCAATTGTCTAAAGGCTTAAAAATCCATGAACTTGTCTCCTTCCATTTATCTTAGCCTCCCCTGAATGATTGAAATGGATTTAATAGGTCAAATCTTTAGGTCTGTTTCATGGAAAAAGCAGGTGTTGGTAATGTTCTGTACACTCAGTTTACGTTATTGCACTGCATGGATGGTGACTCCCCATTGGTTCACAGTCAGGTTGGTCTCCTGTCTCGGCTAAATCTATGTTCTGTTTCTTGGCAGGAATCCAGTCGGGACCTGCCATGACATCATCGTCTCCTCATTGGGTTCTTCAGCTGGCATGCTTCCTGTAACTCACAAACAACAACTGCCCTCTTTTACCTTCCTGGGTTTGTTGGGGATTGAAAACCTCTTCAGATATGGAATTGGGAGATGAAACACTCAAAACTGTATTTTAATAGATTTTCTTCTTTTTTTTCTTTTTTTTTTTGGAAAGGGAAAAATCGATGATGCCTGGAGGAAGAGGACTATAGTCAATGGCCCATCTTCACAAAGCTGAAAGAGTAGGAGTGCTGATCTGGGGTCAGTGACCAGGAACACATGTCTTCACATGTCTTCATGACCTTATTCAGACTGAAGCTGACTCTAGATCAGTATTCCCACTTTGAGAGGCTTTGTGAATATGGACCAATGCCTGCAGTCTGTTTCTCTCCCTGTCTCTTTGGTCAACATGACGTTATATTCTGTAACAATAAGTCATTATTTTGTTGTTGTCAAACACTTCTATCTGGGAGTGATTTCTCAAACACTCTACAACCGTCCATTGCATACTCCATCAAGCATGAATCTGCATGACTACAGAGAAAATAAGATTTAAAACAAGCAGTATCCAAGGATATAAGGACAAAACTGGAGTGGCCTCATGTAAATAATGTTCGTCCTGATAAAAGGAAACGTAAAGGAATACTTTGACATTTTGAATTTGTATTGATTCTTTTTCTCCACCAGATACCTGTCTCATTGAGTTGTGGTGGTGTGGAGGTCGTTCTACATCTCAATGTCATTGCGGCTAGCTGTGCCTTTTGGTTGCAATAAGAATGGCTAACAATGCTTACAAGCCTTTATAGAAAATATATAACCACCACCACCCCTCTGCCCAATGTGATAAGTGTTTGGTGAAGAAAAATAATAATTCTAAATGTTGAAGTATCCCTTTATTGTCAAGAGGGAAATCTTCCATCTCATCACATCCTCCATGATGATGAAGAGGACATTCAAAAGCTTACCGTGCTGTCATTCTGTTAATCAGCAGTAGCTAACAGAGTAGTAACCATTACACATCTTTTGTAAACAATAGCATTAAGCACTACAGTTACAATCTCTTTTCAGATACACTTGCGAAACAGGGTGAATATTCTTCCATCAAGTTTTCCAAATATGGAACTGTAGCTTGGCATATTCAATGATAGTAGCATTTCACATGTTCAATTATCTTAAACATTGTACTTTATAGAAAGTGTAGATAATTTTAATACTTCAGAAAGGTCACACAATTTAGCATTAGTAAGATTTTTATACCCAATATCTATGAAAATTGTTAGTGATTAATTAACTTGCTGCCAGTGCCATGAATAAGCTTAAAGTGTTTTATGTATGCTAAATGTTTGAAAAACCCGGCAATAATTGGATGAAGCCCTTTAGGAAGAAACCCACAAAATGCATGGCAAAATCATCAGAGTTGCAACATTCTTTTATGGTTAATGTGACTGTAGGTAGCCCTAAGAAATGGAGACTTTCATTCCAAAATGATGGACCGTTTAAAAAAAAATAAAAAATAGACACCCTGTCAAAATGATCGTTAATAGATCTACCAATATGTGCGCTGTAGAAAAGGGATGAATTGCATGTGGCTCTCGGTTTTTCTGCTCTTTCATGTAAAATAGGTCTATTCGACTAATATTGTGATTTCCCTTTTTCATCATTTTAACTTCCAAACAGTCATATATAAATCATTTCCGATGTATTATAAAATAGTACTATTATCCCTGAAAAAGTTGTTATTGAATTTTACATTTTAAAAGTATCCTGGGCTGATTACAGTTGGGCTACTTTATTTTTGTAATTTGAATATGTAATCCAAGGATTATACTTATAGATACTACCCAACACTGTCTATATCCAATATCTAGCTGACAGTGTTGCAATCATGCTATGAGAGAATGCAATAAACACCAAGATTTTACTCCTTGTTTACTAAATTATCTTATTGATATATGAAATTCATATGGAAAAATAATCATACATCACTTGAAAAGGGTTGATGTTAGCAACAAAAAGTTATTGTACATTGATCTTGGTTTTCTAAACCTAAATGTAACTGCCCTTTCCCAAGTTATATCACAGTAAATTCAAACAAACATTAATTATACAGCCTACAGTATTCAATAATTCTAGAAAGAGAGAAAGAGAAAGAGAAAATTATGAAACAGGGGTCTTATTCTGTAATGATAAATATATTTAAAAGAATGACTGTTTAAATTATGTAATATTGAAATGTATTTATGTTAACCACGGTGCCCTGGCCATGTTTTTAATTTTCTTTTTTTTTCTTTTTTTTTAAGTTCATGAAGTTTTTTTCTGAATGTTTAATGATTCTTAATGCTGCTTTTGTGAGCTTCTTCTTGAGCATTTTGTGTTGTATATTTGTAGTTCAGTGCATCTAATGTGGATTTTGATAATGTACAGAAATTGAAATCAGAAAAAAAAGCTGAGTACTTTTCTCAAAGTGTCCATTGACTTTTGCACTTTGGCAGTACTGTGAAGCCCAGAAATTTAATGTCTAAAAAATAAGGAGCTAGACCAGACAGCAGTACGCTAAATTAATTCACATGCACACAGTGTTCCAGATACTAGCTAATGTCCTGGTTAAGGCTATTAAATGAGTTTATTTACATGCACACAGTATTCCAGATACGAGCTAATGTCC
Organism: Parasudis fraserbrunneri; assembly: GCA_900302295.1. NCBI lineage: Eukaryota > Metazoa > Chordata > Actinopteri > Aulopiformes > Chlorophthalmidae > Parasudis > Parasudis fraserbrunneri. Next base: position 33,343 of record OMKL01122452.1, read on the forward strand.
TGGTTACGGTTATTAAATTAGTTTATTTACATGTACACAGTATTCCAGATACTAGCTAATGTCCTGGTTAAGGGAATTAAATGAGTTTATTTACATGCACACAGTATTCCAGATACTAGCTAATGTCCTGCTTAAGGTTATTAAATGAGTTTATTTACATGCACACAGTATTCCAGATACTAGCTAATGTCCTGGTTAACGTAATTAGACAGGCTATAGTGTCTGTATGCATTTTCATATCCCAATCACGACTATCCCTGTATACATAAGTACTCTCTGAGTACTGCCATGGTAACGTAACTCATATCAGGACAAGTTAATAATAACATGCCTCAGTAGGCTATTCCAGCTAATATCGGAATCTACCAGTTGTCATATTTGGGGTGCTTATACTTGGCATATGAGCTTATTCCAGCTACAGTACTGTGAATGCGATATGGCGTTTGCGTTGCTCCAACTCCTAACACTTGAGTAGCCTGATTATTTGAATATGAATGTGCATATAAATGCACTCAATGGTCCACTCAGGAAAATGAAGGGGATCAGAGAGGGAGAATATTCATTTATTGAGATGTCCTGTGCCAGAAATTGGCAATCCACTCAGTTTGAAATCTTCCGATTGGTTAATAAGCAGTTTTTATAGAAAGATTAATAGCATCTAAAATTGGTCGCAGCACCTATTGACTTTACTGTTGCTGAAGAGAACATTTCATATGTCTGCCTTTATATCTATCTATATTCTCACTCTATATTCTCTCAAAATATGACCTGCTCTTTCCACTCTCCTTCCCTGTCAGGCCGGGTGTTGATGATGCTAGACCAACCTGCCCAGACAGCCACACAGCTGTCCACTATACTAAAGATAGAAAATGCAGTCTGGGCACTGTCAATGCGGGGCACTGGTTGTGTGTTCATCGCGAGTTCATCACAGTTCACCGCACAAACTTTAGTTAATTTGAAAAGTGGGTTCGAAAGAAAAGAAAAAAGAATCAAAACTAAATGTCAACCTGGTGTGGTCCTTGTGTGCCTTGCGCATTATAAGAGGCGAATTGTGGAGAATAAAATAATGGTAGTTAATACAGATTTTTCAGGTCACAGTTATTGCCGGGGTAACATGCCATCTGGATTGACTTAACGTCCCCGGTATTGGATAGGGACTCTGGGTGAATAAGCTGGCAGGGTGACGTGACCTGAACGCTACTTTATCAGAACAGATGTTCTGTGACAACCAGCGGATGAGTTTGAGTCTGGCTCTAAATAACGGCTTTATACTTTGTGTGATTTTTTATACAATACTTTTTGATATCTGCTGTATTCACTGTGATTGAATGGCACAGGGAGGGTGTTTGTGCTGCTTGCTTGGTATAATGCAGATGTGTTTTCTATTTTTATTTTTCATTTTTTGTCTTATTCGTGTACATTGACTCGCTGTTTCCTCTGCATTTTATTTTGTTCTTTGGTCAGACTGTACAGTATGTATCCAGATTTGCATCAAATGTAATGCACTTCTACGGGACCCAGTATGAGACGATGGTCAAAGACTGTATGGGAGAGACTGGCCTTGCTTTTTTTTTATTTTCAGGTATAGATATCAGTTTTTGGTGTTGCTTATTTGGCTTAAATGTTCTGCCTGATCATGCAGATTCGAATAAAGCTTTTTAATCTTGCTGTTGTGTTGAAATTGACTTCAATTCCTGAATCTGATCTGTATCCCTCCCCTCTCTCTCTCTCTCTCTCTCTCTCTCTCTCTGTCTGTCTCTCTCTCTCACACACACACACACATTCACTCACTCACACACACATACAGTATATTGACCCAGTTTCTCACTCTGGTACTAATTCGGGGAAATTGAAAAACTAAATAAAGGAGACGTGGCAGCAGTTCAAATCACAGAAGTAGAGTTGGCACAAATAACTTTCTGTGGATAATTCTCTTAAGGAGAATTGGCAGTCAACTCTCTTTCTTTATTGAGACAGTAGGTTGGCAGAAAGGGGGCCTGAGACTATGGGAAGACACAGGTTCTGAAAAGGTTCTGGTGGAATGTGATCCCAGAACAGCAAAGGAACATGTGGTTCCAGAGTGGAGGGGGGGCGTTCCCTACTACTATATTTTCTATAACCCTTTGAGATGTAAGGTTTTCATTTTGTTCATGTTTTCTCAGAATTACATCTTAGAATTGTTTCACTCAACAGCTTTCAATAGAGGCCTTGCACTGTTTTGTTTGTGTAGTTCTCTTTCTTCCAGTATAGATGCCTGTAACCATTGGTAACCACTTTCAAAAGAAAATGCCTAATTTCTGTGCAGTGGTAGAGTGGGTAAAACACTGGGAAAGCATGATATTACTGTTCTACTGTGACTTGTTGACAAGATCAAGCAATAAGAGACCAAATTATTGTGTTTTTGCTGATATTTCTCATATCAACACAGCAACCGTTTTGCACATAGCAACCGTTGTCTCTTCCATTGCCATATACTGTAGATCACTATGGTTGCTATGTTACAGGCAGCCAAGTTGGAAGACAGAGAACTATACAAACATTATGTGCAAGGCCCCTATGGCCAGTAGCCATTGTGACATCATCATTAGAATGCTGAATTATCAAAATCTGAATCTCATATGTGAGATAATACACCTGAAAGGGTTTCAAAGGCTGCACAGCATCATCCTGATGGATGATCTCCACAGCTGCACAGTTTCCCCTATAGTATGTGACTGATGGGCAACGGCTCTAAGACAGTCTGGTACCTAGTATAATAAACAGTTGCCATGACAACCCCACCCCCTACCATCCGGTGATAATGGAGGTGGTAAATCATAATAAGCTCCAGAGACCTATGAATATGCTGTTCTGTTTTCTCCTTTCCGTACAATTTTGTCAAAAATATTTTTGCCAGACCTGGAGGGTGGCCCACAATACCGAATCTCCCTACCTGACTGACTGGCTGACTGACTGACTGGCTGGCTGACTGACTGACTGGCTGACTCCCCATTGTTGAAACACACATGCATGAGTGTCGTAGCCTACGCTTATGCATGAACAAAATGTCAACTTTGGTTAAGGCTAAATAAAGCGAGATTCATGTCATGTCAACTTATCACAGAAGTGTAGTGCATTTCTGACATTAGATAAGGTTTCATTGCTGTTTTCCTCTGCAGCGATACTTAGTCAATTTGTGTGCTTGCCGCTATTTACTCGCCCTTATTGCAGCAAAGATACAGGCCAGGGAAAATGTTAGCTTTAGCTTAGGTTTGCCAAGTTGTGGTGGATGCTAACACCTGCAGGCCCTACCTTGTGGAAGCATGACAAAATTCAGTTGTTTACTCCCCTCTAGCTTTAGCTTAGCTTAATGTTAGTGGTGGTGGATTCTAGCTGCTACCGTTACCACCAGCAGGCTGCAAAGCATGCACATTCACAAATGTGTATCAATTCATCGTTGACTTTATAACTTTGGTTGTTTTTTTTGCATCTTCACTTAGTCAAGCAGCAAAGCACACAGGGGTTGCTTCATTAGTTGTGTGGTGGCTTGATGGTACTTTAACCTTTGCTAGCCACTGGTGGCAGCCTAGCCCCCAAACGTTATCACAACAGCGATGCACAAACAAACTGGGATGTTGTAGTGTTATCATAAAGTACCACACAGTGTTAGATGTATACATTATATACATAATTGTTTACATTAATCATAATTAACAAACATAAATCCCCATGCTGCTAGACAAAAGATGCAAAGTAAAACAAAGCTATTAAGTTGACGATGAATTGATACATATTCATGAATGTGCATGCTTGTGTAACAGATGCTGCCTTTAAATGGAACTTGTGAGTTTGTGGTCTCAACATGGGAAATTGAGTACACAATATTCTTGGCGTTTAAAGTGGTTAAAGTCTTGAGGACACCTTTTCTAAGCAAATGGGCAATGTGTCCTGAAGCCACTGAGGCTAACGATTTAGCTAACTAAATGCAAAGGCATAATGACAGAGGAAAAAGTTGAGACCATTGGGAATATCAAAATTTTCCTCAGATATATTATTAATTTACTAAAAAAGACTAAAATTACAATAATTCCATGGCTAAACGAACATTAGCTTGCATTAGCCCCATTTATAAAAACATCATCACCACATCACACTCTGAGCTTTCTGAAAATTCCCACATACAAAGCCATGAATACCACAATAGTGGGTCATTCATATGGACTCCTCTCATGAACACGGTTAACAAGACCCCATTTGAAGGCACCAAGAATTTTGCAGCCTGCTGGTGGTAACATTAGCAGCTAGCATCCACCACCGCTAACATTAAGCTAAGCTAAAGCTGGAGGCAAGTAAACAACAGACTTTTGCTTCTGCGAGGTAGGGCTTGCAGTAGCCTGACACGTTGTCTTTTTTCCTGTTATTTAATGTAATCACAGCGCCAGAAATTCATTGCAGCATGAGAGACAAGCCACCACCTCATCACCATGATGAGTCACGTCGACTTTATTGACAACCATTTTTGCCGGCAAGCTATTTCTTTATTTCTCAATGTGCCGCTTTCAGACCCAATGGAGAGCTAGCTTGTGTACATTCCATGGGTCTGATGTGTCATGCTAGGCCTGCAGGTGCTAGCATCCACCACAACTAGACTAAGCTAAGCTAAAGCTAACGTTATTCCCAGCCCATATCTTTGCTGCAACAAGGGCAAGTAAATAGTGTCAAACACAGTTGAATAAGTATAGATGCAGAAGAAAACAAAGCAATGAAATCAATGATGAATTGATATCCAATGCAAGCAAATTATACTGTACTCATCCAAGTGCTGAATGAATGTAGTGTTAGCTAATGTCAGAAATGCACTACACTTATAACTGATAAATTAACGTGACTTGCATCTTGCTTTATTTAGCCTCAACCAAAGTTGGCATTTTGTTCATGCTGTTCACGAGTTTGTGCAGCTCCGCTCTGCCCAGTAGTCTATGACACTCATGCATGTGTGTTTCCACAGTGGGGAGTCAACCTGTTCTTCAATGTAGAAAGTTTTAATGTCCTCAAGAGGCAATTTTGTTTAAGGCAGAGCAAAATCACATGGAAATCACAACACATCAATAAAATAGCAGCACTGTAAGCCATATCCTGTGTTTATCAACAATGACAGCAACAGCAACAATAAGCGATAACAACATTGCTTTGCTGAGTGTGTGGTATAATTTCCAGCAAGAAGGTCCTGGGTTCAAATCCCACAGGGGGACCTTTCTAGGAGGAGTTTGTATGTATGTTTACATGGGTTTCCTCCGGGTATTCCAGTTTCCCACACCAAAAGACATGCCTGCCAGGCACTCTTGTCATTGCCCTTGACCAAGGTACTGGCATTGCGGCTAAAGTAGGTCCTTGTCTGCCTGCCTGAGGCTACCCACTGCTCCTAAGTGGTTAGAAAGGGTCAAATGCAGAGGATAAATTTCCCCACGGGAATTAATAAAGTGTAACTTAACTTCTTTCTGCCAAAGGAGAGGGACCTGGAGCTCCTGGGACAGAGGATGGAGTGGGTCTGGGTAGATGTGGGTATTGTAACCCCTGACCCAATTACCAAGTTAAAAATCCTGCCCAGAAAACTGTACAGTGCTGACAATGTGTCCATCTCACCCAGTTTCACTCTCACGGGCAGTGTACAAGTCAGCTCGGAGGGAGAGATGGGCACTGACCCCGTGTTAACATGTAAACAACCAGGAGGGAGAGATGGGCTCTGACCCCATATTAACATGGAAACAACCAGGAGGGAGAGATGGGCTCTGACCCCATGTTAACATGTAAACAACCAGGAGGGAGAGATGGGCTCTGACCCCATGTTAACATGTAAACAACCAGGAGGGAGAGATCAGTTTAGTCATTTAGCAGACAGATGGGCTCTGACCGCATGTTAACATGGAAACAACCAGGAGGGAGAGATGGGCTCTGACCGCATGTTAACATGGAAACAAGCAGGTTCTGCTCAGGGTCTTGTTTGTCAGATTGCATCATCAGTCCTCATGTTCATTGTCTTTGAGTCTCATGAGATAGCTGCTAATTTCTGAGAAGCATTTTCTGCACAGGTCTTCCCGTGCTCTTTTGGCCGTGAGCCTGGAGGGTAACTGACTTGATCCCAGCCAAAGAAATGCAACTCACATTTCCTCTGTTAAGGTTGTTGAACCCACTGCCAAAAGCAGTGGAGAGGTCCTCCATATGCAGGTTTATTATGCCCATGATGAGGTAATGAACAATGAAGCTCAATTCCATGTGGAAGAGACCTTGTATTGCAGAAATGGTGAAACAAGTCTTAATAATTGTGAACTGTGCTAGCAGCAGTGCTCTCTGACTGCCTTGCACCTCTTCATACAGATCGGCAAGGAGGAACGGTCTCTTACTTTAGTTTTCAGTAAATCGTAACGTTTTTTTTTCTCCAGCTATGGTGCTCTGTGCTGCACAAGCAGCAACATCTTTGAAGCAAGCAACTGTGTTAACACAGCCTCAGGCAATTAACAAAGTATCTGCCCTGCCCCAGCAGGATCCCTCAGTGGCTGGATGGGCTGGGGAGGACTTCATAGACTGATTGAATCATGAATGATGCGATTAGGCTCAGCCTGCCAGAGCTTGGACCAAGAGATCTTATATGGTCCATTTCCTGCTCCCATTTCATCCATACAACTTGCTACAGCCTCTCCACCATCCTGCAGGCACGCAACTCCTCCACTCCTGCTTGCACCTCCTCTTGGACCAGTTGGCATTGGTCTCTGCCTTGGGCCTCTTCATAGATAGTTGCTGTTTTCAATCAGCATGCTGTAACGCACAGTGGTAGACCTAGAGTTTTGGAGGCCCTAGGCAGAGACCATTTTGGGGGCCCCTCTGCCCTAACTCTGTCCCCATGCTGGTCAAGACTCTGATTACATAATCATTCATGGAATAAACATGTTAGAGAAGGTAATATGTATTTGTTATGGCCTCATTAAAAACAGTGTTTATGGATAGAGAAGCTTGGGTAGGCTACACATTGTTAAGCTGGCAGGTAGTGCATTTTAATATTATGAAAAAGATCCAACCAATTCATGTTGCTAAATGAGCACTGTCCCTGTCAAATAAATAAATGAAATAAGCTGCCTAAATATAAATGTGCTGGGCCTTGATTTAGTCTAAATGATATTTGAACTGAAATGTTAACCACTTGTCCAATAATTAATCAATCCTGATTGAGATTAATCTCCCCTCATGCCACACTTTATTGAACACTCCTATCATCCTATCGACCTTTTTCAATGGAATTGCATTGCTAAGGAACAGCTCAAGTTTATTTCCTGTCAGCTATTGTATTAGCAAACACTGCAACAGGAAATAAACATGGGCCCATTTAGAATGTTTATGTTGTCAAATTTGAAAAGGTCTTTACAACATCCCAATCCAAATGAATCCATACTTACTGCATGGCATGTTTCAACTCTCTTCAAGTAAATGGAGTATTTAAAATATTGTATATTCGCTCTCTTCTTCTTCCACTTTGCCTCAGTAGGCTACTCTTCCAAATGTCTTTCCTTCCCACATTCTCCCTCATGTGTCATATTATCAGAGCTATACTGTATGCACGTGGGCAAATGCTCATCATCGATCACCACTTTAATATGAACCAACCCTGGGCGTCCCAGTTCTCATCTCATCTCTCGCTCTCTATCATCCCTCAGACCTCTTCAGCTGCGGTGACCTTTCCTATCTTACACTGTTTCTACCAATGATTCCTTTCTGGGTCTTCAGAAGGGGTTGGGAATTAAGCTTTCTGAAGCTTTGGCACAAATATAGGAAATGGGTCGAGTAGCTCATGACACTACTTGACTCTGTCAGGCTATCTCTGGTGCCATCTGGTGTCCGAAATAAATGAAATCAAACTATTCAGTGCTACAGAAATAAACAATAGCCACAGAAGTATCACTTTTACTCAACCTTTTGATTGTTGCATTGTCACATAAATTGCTCATCTACTAGTAGAGCACTTTGCACCATTGTATCAGAAACAGATGAATGAGCAGCGGAATTATTTATTATTTAATTTACCTGGTCAGTTATCTCCAAGTACAGAATGTGATTTTCACAGAATGTGTGGTGGTTAGAGACTGTCCCTTCAGTCCACCATGGGGTGGGCTGGTGGTTAGAGAGACTGTCCCTTCAGTCCACCATGGGGTGGACTGGTGGTTAGAGACTGTCCCGTCTGTCCACCATGGGGTGGATAGAGAGACTGTCCCCTCTGTCCACCATGGAGTGGTCTGGTGGTTAGAGAGACTGTCCCTTCTGTCCACCATGGGGTGAGCTGGTGGTTAGAGAGACTGTCTCCTCTGTCCACCATGGGGTGGGCTGGTGGTTAGAGAGACTGTCCCGTCTGTCCACCATGGGGTGGCCTGGTGGTTAGAGACTGTCCCTTCTGTCCCATAACTGGCAGGTTACAGGTCCGATCCCACACTGTGACAGCGTTGTGTCTGACTCCTGACACCTTT